>JAQJVL010003944.1:0-52307 GCA_035578905.1 Stictocephala bisonia
GGGGTTTGAAACTGGAAACAATGATACTCATGATATGCAAGTGGGGTTTGGAAAATAAAACTTCTGAAATCTAAATTTACATATTTGGTTTTACTAACATTAACTACCATTTGATTATTGATTTACCATTTCCGCAGTAGTACTAAATCCTCGTCAATGGATTTTTAAGAGTATTTATCATTTTTTGTGAGTAGAAAAAAGCCACATCATCAGCAAAAGCTCTAGTATGACCATGAAAATATGCATTTAGTAAATCATTGATAAAAATAAAAAATAGTGTAGAAGAGAGAACCGATCCCTGAGGCACTCCCCCCTTTATGCACAGGTGTGAGCTCAGATATTGTCCTACTATAACCTTTTGCCATCTATTAAAAAGAAAACTTTCAAACCAATTGAGTGAAACACCTCTAACGCCAATAATTTCCATTTTTTCAATAAAATACTGTGATTTACTAAGTGAATAAAAACACCTGTAGTTTTATTACTATTGTTGGAACTATCATATATTTGGTTTGAAAGGTTCAGAAGTGCATCCTCTGTAGATTTACCTCTTGTAAATTCATACGGATTTTTCTTAAAAAAATAAAAACTTTTCCAGTAATTTATTAATCTTGTATTCATTAGTTTTTCTATAATTTTGGAGAAGATGCAAAGTAATTAAATTGGTCTAATGTTACTGATACGTGAAGAAGTTTGTTAAAACAAAATGTTACAACAACACTTTGTTTTAATTTATCTTGATAAACTCCTGTACTGAAACTTAATTTGATTATATAAGTTAGAACATGTGAAATATCATTAGCAAAATGCTTGATTAGAAAAGCATTTGTATTATCATGACCAGTGGATTTTTTATTCTTTAAATTACGAATTATCTTTAATAATTCTATCCCATCAACGGGCGAATAATTCTATCTCATCAACGGGTGGCTTTCTTATTTTGTATGTCTGTGAGGTGAGTCCAGTAACGGTACTAGTGGTAGACTAGTGGCTATCTTATTTTGTATGTCTGTGAGGTGAGTCCAGTAACGGTACTAGTGGTAGACTAGTGGCTATCTTATTTTGTATAATAATAATAATAATTCTTTATTGTCGTAAAACTGTGCTACAACATTGACAACGTCATTTTACAGCTAAATGCTTAGTCGGTACTAGTACTATCTTAATTTAAGTACATTTCAAATAAATTTAGGGCAGGCGTTTATAATTACAAGCACAACAACAGAACCTAATATGTATATTCATTAAGATTAGTTTTACAACAAAGTTTAAATAATAAAATAATACAAGGAATGATACAATTAATAACAAGGAAAATTAAACAAGAACCATAGATAAAACATCGATGACATGAAATACTTCTAATGAAATCTAAATATAAGATTAAAAATTCAACTAAACGCAAACTCAAAAATACGTTAATTGAGTAAAAGGGGTTATTGAATAACCAGCAGTAAAACTTACATTTAAACTCTTTCGGTAAATACTTATTAATTAAATGTATAACTTTGTTGTATACTTTGATTGAGATCACTGGGTGACTGGATAAGATTTTATTCAACCTATGAAAACCAACAGTAGCTTTATTGTTGTTACGGGTTTCATAACTAGAATTTTGTCTCACGTGTATGTACTCTTGATGACTAGAAGTATATTGTACTATGTCAAACAGATATAGTTTTATGACTGTTTGAGCTTTTGTGAGAATAAACAGAGGCTTACAGTGTTCTAATAGGTCTGAACTCGTAATTATTCGAATTATCTTTTTTTGAAGGATTAAAACTTCAGACACTCTGCTACAGTTACCACACAGAATAAGCCAATATCTAATTAGAGATTGAAAATATGCAAAGTATGCATACCTTACATAACTGCTACTAACACAAAACGTGAGACGTCTTATCAAATATATAATGGTTGACAACTTAGTTGTTAATAATCTATATGAGGTCCCCATGTTAATTGATGATCAAAGTGTATTCCTAAAAACTTTATGCTCATGACACTTTAAATTTTATTGACTATGCCTTTTTCAATGTCTACTGATCTTAAGCTAAATATCATTTGTTTAGTTTTCTCTTCATTTAAAAGGAAACCATTTGAAAGAAACCACTCAGAAGCTGTGAGTAATGTATTTTTGGTGTTTTCAAAAGTTGGTCAAAACTACTTGAGGTGTTTACGAAAGTAGTATCGTCTGCATAGAGCAGTGATCTGGAGTTTACAGAAAGAGGTAAGTCATTAATACATATCAAAAAAAGAAGTGGGCCCAATTCGGAGCCCTGAGGCACCTCCCACTCCACCTTCATCTCCTCAGACCACTGTCCCTGCAGGAACACCCTCTGGCGACGGTTTTGAAGGTAAGATTAAAAAAACTAGAGGAGCTTCACAGACTCCGTAGTAATTAAGTTTCTCTACCATAATATCGTGACTAACACAATCGAATGCACGGCTTAAATCACAAAAGGTGGCCTGAGCAAAGGCCTTACTTTCAAAGGCAGTCAGAATTGTCCTCACTAGAACATCCATAGCATCACCATTGGATCGACCTTTCTTGAACCCATATTGTTCCAAACAGAGATAGATTACTTTAAAAAAAAACTACTTAACTGATCGTAAACTAAAATCTCTAATAACTTCCCAATTACAGGAATTATTGTAACTGCTTGGTTGAGTGTATGATCCTTTTTTTTTAATGGGACAGACTCTAGAAATTTTCAATTGGTCAGGGAAAATTCCTTCTTTTAAAAGAGCATTGAAACTTATACATAGGGGCTCAACAATGCTACCTATTATAGTTTCAATATATTATTTGATAAGTCATAAACATCACAACTATTAGAATTTGAAAGTCTTTTGGCTGCTTTCATAACATCTGATTGACTGATAACTTGCCACCTAAACTTAATATTACTCAGAACCTCAAATTTATTTTTATTTAACAACTCCTTACAAGTAATAGCTTTTTTATTTAAATTAATATGTCACTTAATTTCTTTTACAGAATTAATAAAATAGTTATTAAATCATCAGGAGTGATGTCTAATTTTCTCTCCTGTTTTGGTCCAAAACAGTTGTTTTTAATTAGTTTCCATGCAGCCCTACTCTTGTTTGTGCTTTGTTCTAAAAGATTTGAATTATATGCACATTTAGAATCTCTAATTTCTTTTCTGTACTGCTTTTTTAGTTGTTTAAAATTATTTTCAACTTCCCCACCTATGTTATACTTCCTAAGATTACTTTAAAACAACAATCTTTCTTTCATTGTAGCTAATTTAACTGTATACCATTTATTACTCTTATAAGCAAATACATTTTTGTTTGTTTTCTTAGTTACCCTAAAATAACTTAAGTTATCTAATAAAACTTTGAAAAAAACATTCAAATATGCAATCAGCGTTGTTGCTCCTAGTTGATGTTAACATGCCTGCCCAGTCATAACATAATAAATGATCTGACATATCACTTCTTGCCGATAAAGGTAATACTAACTTTAGACCACTGTCAACCGATAACCCATCATTTACATTGAATTTAGATGCTATTTTAATTTATACTAAAATTCCATCATGGTCTGAATATGGAAATGATATAATATGGCATGACAACACATCATCCAAACCATTATTTATAAATACATTATCTAAACAGTTATTCAGTCGCGTTGAATTATTATTGAGAAATTTGAAATTATGTTGTCTAAGGATATTTTAACAGCTTGACAGTTCTACTGCATTTACTTATGTCAAATTGAATGTTCAGGTCTCCCCCCATTACAATACGGTGATTCGGTCAACGGTTTAAAAACTAAAAGTTTTCCAGTTTTTCAATAAATATATCAGGATTTCCAGACGTTGAGTGATATAACGATATTACAATTAAACCCAACTGATCAACTATTACCGCAGACGCTTCAAAATGAAACTCAGAACAGAACTGACTCACATCACATACTCTCACTTGAAGGTAATTTTTCACGAATATTAAAGTGCCACCTCTACAATGGCCTTCTCTGCAGAAGGTGCTAGCAACTAGAAGCCTTCAGGAAACGCCATTTGCGCTTTCATTTCTCTGAGCCAATGTTCCGATATACATATAAACGATAAGTCCGGTTAGCCAATTAAGAAACTCTCTAATATGAGCGATTTTCCATTAAAGCCCTGAACATTCAAATAGAAAAAGTTAAAATTTTTAGTTGTACATTTATCCGAAACATAGTCTAGATGCCTAGATTTAATGTTTGTTTTTCCCTTAAAAAAGACGAATCAACCGAAGAATCTTCAGGTACTTTATGAGGTATGTCAGATACCTTAGGAGACATTTCAGATAATTTACGTGTTATGTCAGATACTCTAGGTGAGATCTCATTCACCTTAGGTGAAATGTTATGGATTTCTCTTGGCACAGATAAGATGGTTGGTTTGGAAACGGCTTCAGAATAACTTACATGCCCCAAAGAGGTTTGTGGTTGTGTGCTGGAAATCCCTGCTGTCTGGGTTCCTTGAGCAGGACAGCTCACCGGCAAGCTAGTTAGCCTTTCCGTAATCTACAGAAGACGCTTTCCACTATTGCGAAGGTGCAGTCAATGGGATGTGTGATGCTGTCTTCCGATGCTCCTAATATCAACCATTTCCACATTCTCGTGTCGCCTACACAGCTCGGTAATGTAAGTGTTTACTCGGTTGACAGTCTGGTGAGTCTAGTACCGTATGTCTGTGAGGTGAGTCCAGTACCGGTACTAGTTGTAGACTAGTGTCTTTCTTATCTTGTATGTCTCTGAAGTGAGTCCAGTAACGGTACTAGTGGTAGACTGAACTTTGATCAGGTGTGCATTTATCACATCAGCCACAACAGCTGGTTCAGTGATAATATCTCCATCGTCCAGTGTTATCTTATCTACATTCTTAACAGTAGTTGCTCCGGTCAACTCGTTTATTACATTCCACTTCTGGGAAGAATTCGTGATACATTTGCTTATTAAATTCTTGTTATATATATTCTTAGTTACACTTATTATCATCCATTCGTGATGCCAAGAAGGCTTCATGGCAAACCTTTTGTAGGGGCATTGACTCCATCAAAGAGGCAGCCAGAATCCAGAAAGTCTTGGCTAGCGAACCTATCAACCCCATGGGCAGTCTTAGAACCAGCTCAGGGGAACTGACAACTCTACCTGGCGAAACGCTCAAGCTCCTTCTGGAGTGTCACTTCCCAGGGAATCTCGTTGACGATGCTCTGGAAGTCTCTGGCCCTCGAAAGATTAGCCCTATACCTAGGGCAACTCGAGAGGACTGGAGGCAAGCTAGACGCATAGTCACCGTTTCCAAAGTTAAATGGGCAATCGACAAGTTCAGCCCATTTAAATCGCCAGGAGGCGACGGCATCTTCCCCGCACTGTTGCAGAAGGGCCCACCGAGCCTCCACTTTCTACTTTGCGAAATCTTCAGAGCGAGCCTTGCCTTCGGGTATATTCCTCAGTCCTGGAGAGTCAGCAAAGTAGTTTTTATTCCTAAGCAGGGTCGTGGCGACTACACAAACGCCAAATCCTTTAGGCCAATTAGTCTTTCCTCGTTTCTGGTGAAGACCATGGAGAGACTCGTAGAATTTTACATTCGAGAAGGGGCGCTTAAAGACTCCCCTTTACATCGAAATCAGCATGCATATCTCCCGGGGAAGTCTTGTGAGTCTGCCCTCCATTGTCTGGTCAGACACCTTGAACATTCCCTGGAGAATAAAGAAATCGCTCTAGGAGCCTTTTTGGATATTGAGGGGGCATTCAACAACACCTCATATCAGTCAATTATTCGTGCTCTGGGACAACGTGGTGTAGAGCCTACCATTTGTAGGTGGGTCGACCACATGTTACGGGGCAGAAGAATTCAATCAACCCTTCTAAGTGAGGTGGTGGAGATTTCTGCGAGCCGGGGATGCCCGCAGGGGGGAGTTCTTTCACCCCTCCTGTGGGACCTGGTGGTGGATGATCTCCTAGTCAGCCTCACTGAAAAGGGCATTTTCATACAGGGCTATGCGGATGATCTAGTCCTACTGGTCCGTGGCAAGTACCAGGGCACTGTTACGGACATCATGAACGACAGTCTGGAAGCAGTGAACTCCTGGTGTGCAAGAGAAGGGCTTGCAATAAACCCTTCCAAGACAGTAATAGTTCCCTTAACCAGGAAAAGGGTTCAGGGCTCCTTCAGAGGCCTGGCCCTTGGGGGGGTGTCTCTGCCTGTTTCATCGTCGGTTAAGTATCTGGGAGTAATCCTTGATCAGAAACTGACATGGAACTTGCATCTTGATAAAGTCATCCGCAGAGCTAAGTGGTCCTTTGTGACCACTAGGCGCTGTGTGGGCTCTACATGGGGCCTGTCACCCCATGTCTGCCACTGGCTTTACACAGCGGTCATCAGACCACAAATTACTTACGGGGCTTTGATCTGGTGGCCTAAGGTCAACCAGGTAACAGTCCGGGGTAGGCTTTCTAGCCTACAAAGACTTGCCTGCATGAGCATGACAGGGGCCTTTAGGTCGACCCCTTCTATTGCACTGGAGATTCTTCTCAACCTGCCGCCCCTTGATCTCTCCATTATTGGGGAGGCTCGGGCGGCGGCTTATAGGCTTCAGCTAACTGGCCACTGGAGGGGGTCCTGCATAGGTCACTCCTCAGTGACCAATCTAGTAAATGACGAGATACTCTCAATGAAGTCTGACTTTGTTGGGACTAAGCTCCTTTTCGCTAGACCCTATAATGTGGACCTCAGGTCGAGGGAGTACTGGGACGGTGTTGGTAGCCCGGTTTCTTCTCACGACCGAGTTGTGTGGTTCACAGACGGGTCTAGAATGGGCAAATGAGCTGGATTTGGCGTCTATACTGGCAACCCTAGGACCAACGCTAGCGTGAGCCTGGGAGCGTATGGCACCGTCTTCCAAGCTGAAGTCAACGCAATCCTTCATTGTGCCGCCCAGGCGGTCGAGAGAGGGGTTTGTGGGAAATACATCCACATCCTCTCAGACAGTCAGGCGGCCTTAGGGGCTCTGGACTCCTGGAAGGTCTCGTCTGGTCTAGTCTGGGAATGCGTGGAGACCCTCAGTATCCTGGGATCAAGAAACCAGGTCTCGCTGGAATGGATCCCAGGACATAGGGGACTAGAAGGCAACGAGCAGGCCGATGCCTTCGCTAGGGAGGGGGCTCTCAAGCCCTTCACTGGTCCTGAGCCGGCCTGCGGCGTTTCGATTGCAGCTGCCAAAGCAGCAATTAAAAACTGGGTCAGCGCCAGACATCTGGAAAGATGGCGGCGGTTCCCAGGGCAAAGACTCGGCAAGGTTCTTGTCAAGAAGCCCTCCCAGAAGTTGACAAAGTCACTTCTTGGATTAAACAAATCGCACGTTAGGCTGGTGGTGGGACTCATCACCGGCCACGGCAAATTCCGGAGGCATTTAAGAACGGTGGGACTCTTTGCGGAGGATCCCATCTGTCGCCTCTGTGGGGAGGACGAAGAGTCGGCAGAACACATTGTCCTGGAGTGTGAGGCTCTTGGTGCCAGAAGAAGAGCACTTTTTGAAGGTTCATCTCTGGGGCAGTTGGAAATTACCAATCTAGTGAAGAAGCTCCTTGACTTGGTCAAGGGCAGCCAGCTTTACGACGATTAGGCACCGGGATTGGCACAAAAAGCCTTAGGCTTCGTTGCAAGGGTTGGCTGGACCAACTATATATCTCCTTTTAAACTAAACTAAACTAAACTAACTACACTTATTATTTCACATTCAAATGATTGCAAAAATTACTATAGTAATTATTAAAATAGATGTCTTAAGGCCTACGCTTTAAGATTTCATACAGTTTTTTCTTTTTTTTTTTTATGTTATGTATTAAATTAGAAGTTATTCATAGACTTTTAATTTTAGCTAGATTTAATTTATCATAAACCTGACATTCAATTTATTATCTGCCAAAACAATGCTATCTAGCCTATTGCCAACTTGTTCCATCTCTAACATAAACTGATTGAAATTTGATCTCATGCTCCTTATATTTGTATAAATATAAGAGATATTGATTGATTATGTAAGTTTTTAGAATAAAAAATACTATTTATAGTATCAAAACTATATGATATTATATTAGCTTGCATTCAGAAATATGAAAAATAATAATTATATTTAGACTTTGTTTTATATATTTAAGACAATAACAGATAGTTCAATTTTTTATATACTAAAATAAGAGGAAAGCGTTTTAGTCTTAGCAACATAATTAAACACATGTGAGTACAAATATTGAAGGCTTACTTAACTAAGATTTTGTATATATTGGAAATTTACAATTTTTTAGTAGGTTCACGAGAGCTTTTTTCACAAAAAATTTGGCATCTCGACCTCAGATAAACGCATAACTTTTGTCTCTGATCTTTTTCGTAAGTGTGGTGAGATATTGTTTGTTGTATAGGGATAAATGTTCATTAATATAAATGCGCTGAGATGGATATGCCTGTACATGCTGAGAAAATCGTCCCTCGTGGTCCTGCTCTGGAACCTGACAATTAACGCCGGTGTGCGGGTCTTGTTTCATACTGGAACTCTGTGGGCTGCTTCGATCTGTTCGTCCCTCGTGGCCCAGCTCTGGAAGTTGACAATTAACGCCAGTGTGTGGGTCTTGTTACATACTGGAACTCTGTGGGCTGCTTCGATCTGTTCGTCCCTCGTGGCCCAGCTCTGGAAGTTGACAATTAACGCCGGTGTGTGGGTCTTGTTGCATACTGGAACTCTGTGGGCTGCTTCGATCTGTTCGTCCCTCGTGGCCCAGCTCTGGAAGTTGACAATTAACGCCGGTGTGTGGGTCTTGTTGCATACTGGAACTCTGTGGGCTGCTTCGATCTGTTCGTCCCTCGTGGTCCAGTTTGGAAGTTGACAATTAACGCCGGTGTGTGGGTCTTGTTTCATACTGGAACTCTGTGGGCTGCTTCGATCTGTTCGTCCCGCAGGTCCATATTCGACGCTTTTCCTATGTCCTTGATGATTATCTTCTCATCTTCCCCTGGTGTCACTGGTACGTCGTTGGGTTCTAGGTTATTTATTCTTGTGTACTGCTCTAGGCTGCGAATCTTTTCCTTCAAGTCATTCAAATCAGATTGAAGCGTCCAGTTTTTGGTACGTAATTCCTTGTTCTCCTCCTTGATAGATGCTAGTTCAGTCTTTATACTCTCCATAATAATATTGGAGGCATCACATTTGTCGGATTGAAATTGCAGTGAAATGGTCACTTCAACCATTTCTTTACGGGTGACTTTCATCTCCTCGAAAACGTCCCTCTTGAAATCTTCAATAACTCTGATTAGAAGTTCTTTCGTTAGGATTGTGCTGGTTGTTATTCCACTACCTGAAGCCTTTGAACTACGACATTCCTTGCACTTTCAGGTGGACCGTGTTTTATTGATTTCAAGATCTTCTTTTATGCAATTGGCATGGAAAAAACGATCACACTCCCCACAACCCTTCACATCCGAAGCAACGCACTGCTGACTACATACGCCATATTTAAACGTCATTTTAATTAAACAAAAAAAAAAGCAACCTAAGATATTATTTAAAAATATAACATGTTGAAAAACGTTTAAACACTTATGCTAATTTGCGTAACGGAGCGATAGGTAAACGTCTTATGAGCTCAACTGGCGGAGCTGGACTAGGGATATATATCTCTTCTTAGTGTTTGTTATAAGTTGCTGGAAAAACTGTTATACAACAGAATATCAACTATTCTTGATCCTAATGTTCCAGTTGAGCAGACTGGTTTTCGCCCTGGCCGAAGTTGTTGCGACGGGTGATGTCGAATTGGGCCCATGGTCAGTTAGGGTCGTTAAAAGGACGGTTGAATTGGGCCCATAGTCAGTTCGGAGGCAGTGTCGAATTGGGCCCACGGCCTGTTAGGGTCATTAAAAGGGACGGTTGAACTGGGCCCATGGTCAGGTCGGAGGCAGTATCTAATTAAAAATTTGATTGCTCCCATCCAACTTGGTTTTAGTTTTGTGTAACATCTAAAGTAGATGTTTGATTATGGTCAGATGGTGGTCAAACGTCTCTTTTAGACGATTGAAACATTTTTTTTTTATGTCTTTCTAAATATAGTCGTGTAATAATATTTTTTGTTATATATATGCACAAAATGCTAAAACCCCTGACCACACCATTGCCCTGTGGCCGTTGGTACGGTTTTAGCATGCCACCGTTTTAGGGTTGACAAAAATGGACGCGTAATGGAATCCGGAATTTCCAGCTCTGCCATCCGCTGGCTGGGTCAACGGCCCCACCCCTTCCACCCTGGATTTTCCAGGAATGCCAAACCCCACAATCTCTTCTAGCACATCTTGTCACATTTAGTCTGTCACTATGAGTGAGAACAGTGCTACTATGTTTTCTATGCTAAGTGAGAGAGGTTTCAAGTTATTAGTTTTTGAAGGTTTTAAGTTTTCGAAAAATAGGAGAACAGCGTGTGGTCAAAAGTGGCGTTGTACTGATAGAAAGTGTTCCGCGCATTTGTTTACGGACGATAACGGCGATGAATTATTTAAAGCTGTAGGTGTGCATAACCATGAGCCGTTCATTGTATTTCATCGGCATCGTATTTCGAACAGTGTAAAGCGTAAGGCTACAGAAACTTTGACTGAACCGCCCGCAAAGGTGATAAAAAAAGAAATCGTGTCTGTAGGAGAAAATATCAGTGGCAAAGTGACAAGAGACGACATGGATCGGATACGGAGGAACCTAAACTACGCAAAAAGAAGTAAAGTGCCAACTCTACCTACATGTATCTCAGACGTCCACGACGCTTTGGATAGCATCCCTATAAAAACGACTGAAGGTGAGGAAATGTTGTTATTGAATTTACGAGTGGAGAATATTGTTGTGTTTTGTTCCAAGAGGGACTTAGAATACCTTGCAAATATTGACAATATTTTCATGGATGGTACTTTTACCTATGCACCTAAATATTTTTATCAATTTTTCACCATACACGGTGTAAACAATGGCAACTACGTTCCACTGATATTTTGTTTACTACCAAACAAGACAGAAGAAACATATACAAGTTTATTTGATCACCTTAAGGTAAAGTTTGAAGAGTACGATATCCTCTTTAACCCAAAACAAGTCACAGTTGATTTAGAAATCGCTATTCAAAATGCTGTCCGGTCATCTTGGCCTCAATCAAAATTGAGAGGATGTAGATTCCATCTAACCCAAGCTTGGTGGAGAAAGATCCAGCACCTTGGATTAAGTAAAGAGTACAGAAGTGAAACTTCAGAGGCTGGAAAATGGTTGCATTGGATATTTGGGCTAAGTTTGTTGGACGCCAGAGAGGTGGAGGATGCATTTGTAGAAGACCTTATGTCCATCCAACCACCCCCAAACGTCGAAGATTTCTCCAACTACCTAGTAGAAAACTACCTTGATAGCAGCTCTCCATTCCCTCCTAGTCTATGGGCATCGTCGTCGACTTCATCAGACAGGACAACCAATGCGTGTGAGTCGTTTCATGCTAAATTTGGAAGACATTTTTATCATCCCCATCCAAACATTTTCGTATTCATTGAAGCAATCAAGAGTGTCCAGATTGATACCTATATTGACATCCGAAGCTCAGCAGCTCCTCGAAAAATCACAAACAACCGGTACAAGAAAAGACTTCAGCTTCTGGAGAATTTGCAGAAGGAATACACCGCTAAAAAATATCTAGATTACATTTCATAAAGACCATCAGCTATCAGTATAAAAAATGACTACCTACTTGGCAAGAAAAATTCAGCAAAACCCCCAAAAAATACATAACATAAAACTTAAAAAAAAGAAAATTGACAAGGCCGGAAAGGCCGCTCCTTATATTGTCCTCACTGTCCTGTGTTATTGGTCGGGACATGGGGTTAATATACGAGCGGATAACATATCTACAGCAGTCATACTGTAAATGAACTTCGGAGCATTTATATCATCATCCTAAACATTTTAAAATGTTTCGTTGAAAAAGATATTGATCACATTACGTTATTGAGTAGCATTTTTCATAAGTTTAAATAATACTTAAAAGATTATTATACAGTATTTTTAATGAATATTATATCTGTTTATGTTTTAGTATTTTATTTTATTTAGTTTCATTATATTTATGTCCTTATATTAGGTTTTAGTTTTTAATTTTATCATACATTACAATAAAAACGAATTTCCGATCGCTCAACAAAAGTAATGTTGCCCGATCACCTAACTAATCATAAATGCTTTCTAACTGACCATGGCCCCAATTCAACCCTGACGGGCGATAATCCGCTTAGAAAGTTTTGACCGTGGACCCAGTTCAACCGTGTCCCTAACTGACCAGGGGCCCAATGTCGACGCTAATCCGCTTAGAAATGTTGTGACCGTGGGCCCAGTTCGACCGTGTCCGTTGCGACCAGATCCTGGCTTTGACATCATTTTCAGAGAATGGGTTTGAAAACAAGCTAAAACATCTGCAGCTATTGTTAATCTCACAGCGGCTTATGACACAGTATGGAGCAAGGGTTTGTTATTAAAGTTCTACAGCCTCCTTCCCTGTCCTTTTCTTTTGCGACTTCTAGAGTCAATGCTTTGTGCCAGGATAATAAAAGTTTATATAGGTCGTGAAGAAAGCTCATAGAGACAGCTGAAGGATGGTCTGCCACAGGGGTACGTACTTGCACCAATTTTATTTAACGTGTATACTGCTGACATCCTAATCATCAAGCAAAAAAAATTGTATATGCATACGATATTGCTTTATCTTATCAACATAAGGACTTCACAGCTACTGAAGAAACACTCACAAACGATCTTGCAGTCCTCGAAGAATATTTTAGAACCTGGAAGCTGAATCCTAACCCATCAAAACCGAAGTATCCTGCTTCCACCTAAGTAAATGACTAGCTAATCGAAAATTAAACATCTTTCTAAATGGCGTAAAGTTCCACAGCAATGATCACCCACAGTACCTGGGAGTAACGTTAGATCGATCGCTGACGTTTAAAAGCCATCTTTAAAAACAGCAACTAAAATTAAAACCAGGGCAAATGTACGTCATGATATTGCTGGAACACCTCGGGGAGCCAATGAACACGTCTTGCGTACTACTGATTTGTCACTGGCTTATTCAGCTGCTGAATACAGCGCTCCCGTATGGCTTAATAGGGCACATACAAAAACGATTGATGTCCGACTTAATAGAGCCCTGAGAGCTATTAGTGGCATTCTCATGGCAACTCCACTACCTTGGCTCCCGGTGCTGTGCAATATAGATCCTCCAGAAATAAGACATCAGGAGGCACTTCTTAAAGAATTCAACAAGATCGTAATGCCCCGCACCTCCCCATTATCCAGGATTTTCCACGTCGGAACGGTCGCTTAAAATCTCGAAACCTATCTATACGTACTGCTTTCCAGTTGATCAGATCAAATTTCTCACCCAATATTTATTTTTATTTTTATTTATTTATTTATTTATTTATTTATTTTAAGAGATGCCAACCTCCTTCTTTACCTTACTCTGCCCATTCCTCATAGACTATTGATCTGTGCGAGGAACTTAATCAGACATAGCAAGGGGGTGAACCAGTAGTAGAAGGTGAATATTACTGATAAATCTTCCGGTCTAGGCCAGATTCGAACCAGCGCTATCTCTAACCCAAGCTCAAAGTCCTGATGCCTTAGACCACTCGGCCACCGGCTCGCCGAGTGGTCTAAGGCATATTAGTTTAAGGCATTATTATCTTGGCCATAGCGTGGAACAGTTTTGATGGACGAAATAAGTTCCTTATTAACGATCCATCAATACATGTAGGTGGGATGAACCTTCCAGTTGGGAGTGGACATTATTGAATCGGTTCCGAACTGGAGTGGGCAGATTTAACTACTGGAAATACAAATGGGGATTGACAGTAGATCAGTCATGTGATTGCGGGGAGTCTATCCAAACAATGAATCACATAGTTGCATAGTGCTCCTTGCGCTGTTTTACGGAGGAATTAGCTAGCGTAAATAGAATCAGTGAGGCAGATCTTAAATGGCTTGATGGACTGGATTTAGCTTTGTTATTTATTGATGATGCACTGGAGATCATTTGTTATTTATTTATTTATTTTTAATTTTTATTGCAGTGTAATGGCTTTTGGGCTTGTTGTTCAACTATAACACTCAGCTTTTACATAATTATAAATTAAAAGAAAAAAATGATAATGGTAGCTGAAAAAAACAGTATGATATATATATATACACGTTCTGCTGCCATTTGCAACCCATATATATATATACTGGTGTCCCATATGGGTTGCTTGAGGTGGCCGATAGGACTTGGCTGCAGGAGGGTTTGGTGGTGTTGGAGCAGGTCACTCAAGCTCTCTCTGGCTTGTCTACGCCTGCAGTCGAGAAGCTCCCTCCTTCCTTCCCAACTAGTGCTCTATCACTGGGACCGACAGTAGTCCCCGAGCCAGTGGCCTAACTATGTTTGTCTGAGGTCCCTGTTACTTCGGCTGCTCCGCCTGTTTTATCTATGGGAGTCCCTCCAATCCTAACTTTTTCTTGCATACCTGCTTCAATACCTTCTGTGAAAATTACTTCGTATTACAAGTTTCCTAACCCGTTGACAACTTTGCTGCAGGGACTTTATTCTGCTGACGGGTTGGACCCTGAAGTACTTTTAAATTTCTTTGGTCATCTTCTGCGACTTAGGGATATTCCATGACTGACGAAATCTTCTCTTTTTCATCTTATTGTGCCATTCTGACAGGGCAACCTTTCTGAAAGACTTTCTTCGGTGCTGGCCCGATAAGGAGGTTTTAATGATTTTCACAGGGAGGTGCTCTAGTTCTTTGTGCCTGATAGGTTAAGGGAGCGCCACACCTTTAAAAGATTATACAGACCTCAGTGGCATGAAGAGGTTCTTTCCTCCTATGTAGGAGCTGTCCGGGATGCAAGTCAGGTGCTGCGGCTGACCTTCTCTGAGGCCGAGACAGTTTCTGTCATTCTGGACGGCCTCACCCCTAATGAACGTTTCGTCTGGTCTTCGCCACTCGTTCTGTGACTTTCAGAGATCTGAATCAGCATCATATCGCAGAGCTTATAGTATCTGACATGTTGCGGAAGGAGCAGGCAAGGGGTCCTCCGGTCCGGGCTGTGCAGTTGCCGCCGTCTAGTCCAACTCGATGGGCAGTGGGTTCTTGTTTGTTTTGGTTGTAGGCAGGTGGGGCACATTCGGTGCCACTGCCCACAGACCCGTAAGTCTGAGCTAAAAAACGGGGTTTGCATTCCAGGCGGCTACCCTAACTCCACATTTGCTGGTGATGGCTGGAAGGAAACCTGAGGTAAAAGTGACTAACCCTCTATACCAGGGTCTGGCTGACATGGCTGCACTGGACATCCTGACCATGTCCTCAGTGTTTCCGTTTCTAAATATCCTTGTGGGAGACACGCAGTACCGAGCACTTCTCGATTCTGGCTTAGCCCGTTGTCTCATCTCCTCCACTTAGTATCAACGATTTTCCGATCTTGGTCTTGTCCGACACACTGATAAGTCGTCTCTGATTTTCTGGACTGCGGCTAGCTCTCCTCTGCCCATACATCTGAAAGTCTCTTTTAGATTCAAGATCCAAGGGGTTTCTTGGGTGTGGAGCTTTCTGGTTGCTAAGGACCTCAGTGTACCGTCATCCTAGGAGTGGATTTCTTTTCTAAGAGTGGTTTGGTTCTGGATCTACAGAACCAAACACTGCTTTTTCCGTTTTACTCGCAGGGTTCTGATTCCTCCCGGAGACTGCTCTTCTATGTCTTTTGCAGTCCGAGAGGTAAATTGTGAGGTGGAACAATCTAAGGTGGACCCAGTTGGTCATCTTCCCCCGCAGCAGGGAGAAGCCATCAGGTAGTTGTGTTCTCGCTTCCCTGATGTGCTGACTTCGAAACTGGGGGTTACTCGTCTTATGGAGTATGAGATCCACCTTACCGACACTCTGCCAGTGCACTCCCACCCATATAAACTTGCTCCGCCCAAGATGGAAGTTCTTTGGGGCATAACAAATGATCTCCTTGAGTAGGGTGTCATCGAACCCTCCCACTCAGCATATGCCAGTCCAGCATTCCTGATCCCCAAGCCTAATAGGAAGTCTAGGCTTGTCATTGACTATCGTCATCTGAACGCCAAGGTGTCCGTCGACTCAGAACCCCTTCCAGACTTGCATGCAGCGTTTGACTGTTTTCGGTAAAGCCAAATTCTTCAGCAATTTTGATCTTAACCAGGGCTATCATTAGATTCCTCTGACTAAGGAATCGAAGCTTATCACCAGCTTTTGTGTTCCCTGGAGGTTTAACAGTTCACTCCCCAGACCCTGAACAGGCTGTTGGATTCCTGATCCAGGCTGTAATTCGAGTGATCTTTCTTTTGACTGGACACAAGATGTCTGCCCAGCTAATGAACATCTCACTTAGAAGGCCCTCCCCCTCTAACTACATTCGAGTGATCTTTCTTTTGACTGATAAAATACGGTCATTATTATGGTTATTAGGTTATATAGATTGTGTTATATAACACCCACTAAATGTCATCCAAAGTTCAATCGGGAACGGTAGATGGGGTAGGTCACCTATGTCATAAAGAGTTTCATTCATTAAAACATTAGATATTTTCTCTCATCTATTGACAGGATCCTAGGCCTTCTTTTCTTTCGTGAGTCTATTTTCAATAAGAATACATTTCAATAAGATTAATCTCAGTTAATAAAAATACCGCTTCGCATACATGGTTATGTGTGGAAGCTGTAAAAACGTCAATAGTCCACAGTCTTAGGTGGACTGACTATGCGAAAGCGTTCTTGTTGGCCGGCGTGAAAGATGGGTAGACTTTTGATTGAAGGGATGAATCATATAGCTCAGTTTTGTCAACTGGGTAGGGTAAATCATAATTTAGATATTAATGACAGTTCTCCAGTTTCTAAATGTGTGGGCTTGGTGAATGAAATATCCTGTCAAGAAAATTTTACCTCTTGTTTTACTATACGAAATTATACTAAAAATAATTTCAACATTAAAACTCCTATAAGAAAACATTGCGTGAAGAGTTGATACAAGAAAGGGCTCAAGAGGTAAGTGTGAATTACGCAAGTAATGTGAGAATATTTTTGCCTATGTGTTTTAATCAACGATCTATATAAGAGTTAAATGTTAAAGATCGATGCTATTCTAATTAAAGACAGTCTAATAATTTTAATCCTTTAGATTTGGTAATAATGTAACTTTAATCTATCTGAACTGAAACTAGAGGCTTGTTGAACAAGTAAAATGAAATTAAATGAAAAATGTCTTTACTAGGGGTGAAGTTAAGGCCATAAAGTCCTCTCTCCACTTAACCCAGACATCAATAAAAATAGGAAATAATTATTCAGTATTAAACTGTTGCTCTCACGTTTCAAATTCTTGTACCAAGAATGAAGTATAAATAGTGTCCTTTGACCTTGTTGTGGCCTCGCTTTGTTTTAGTGTTCTATCAAAATCCATTTGGACAGTATACCTTAAATCAGGCTAACTGGTTCACAGTTTTCCTTCCTCTTCCTTTGACAATAACCAAACCCTGGCCACAAGCCAAAAAGGAAATTATATATTTATAAAAAATAATAAATAAACAAAAAATGCCTTTTTTGAATGAACTGTCCATCGGATTGAGCTATCATACATGTCATCACAATCTATATTACCAGAAGACACATGCTACTGCAATCGAACGGAGGATAAAAGATCAAGTATTTCTGACTTCAAAACCTGTTTAGAATTCCTGAAGCATACTTATCCGATTTACTTGAGTGAGGCAGGTAAGATATTTGTGGCATTAAGATCATGTGGACGTAAATGCCTGCCTAACACCAGTGTTAGTCTTATTACAGGCCTGCAGATGACATAACTGGAATTGCTGTAAAATATCGTTATATAGACTGTTATGGAGACACAAATATCATATTACTACTACCATCACTGTATCATTGAAGGTAGTAGTGGGGTATATAAGCTAGTGGATTTTCGCATTTTTCCAGTATAACGATGGTAAAGGATAAAAATATAGCCATAAAACATAAAAAATAACTTAAAACACTACACAAATTATATAATTTGAATTATATAATTTTTATATTCAATTTAGAGCTTGTAGAAAGAGGAAACAACAAACGTAAGTTAAAAAATGTTCATTAAGATAACTTTACATCATTGAACAAGATAATAAAAGTTTAATGACGCCTGTATATATAAGATACAATTTTATTCTACTAACCATTATCTTAATTTATTTCACCATTTAAACGTAATCGGATAAACATAATCTGTTGATTTTTTTTGTTTTATAAAGCAAAATTAATGTTAATGGTTTGTTTCTTATCTTTATATTTTAATTGTCTTATATCTTTTTTTCTTATCTCGTCATTGTTCTCTCACATCAAAAAAACATAAATACAGCATAAAACAATTATTTAGGAAATATTAGCTGGATAGATTTCTTAGCATTTTATATAACTTTTACGAGGTGTCTAACCCGTAATATTTTATTTAAGAGTGAACCGAGCGAGGGTTAATATTAGATTGTACATCGTCGCATACACGAATCTTCCATTTTCTAACTAAACGTATTTTCCCTGAGAGCTTTTAACCTTTGTCAAACCAAACATCAATGTTGTTTAGTAAAAATGAAAACTACATAATAACCGAGTTAAACTATAGATATAGAATTTTATACAGAATCTCCAACACAAAAGTAATCATAATGTTAAAGTGTTCATAATAAAAACAAAAGCATGTTTATTAGCTAAAATCCCAATAAAAATCTAGTATTCGAATTATCATAACAAGTAAAATGACTAGTTTGTAAGATAATTGTAAGCTTGACAAGTTTAATTTACTTATTATTAGCATTATTTTTAAGCAATACAGATTTGAATTACACTTCGTCGTCAGGCAATCCACTTCAATAGTGGAATGGACAAAAAGAATAAAAGCTTGTAAAACATTGTTTGATTGTTTTATCAAAGTTATTTTGGCACTTTGAAAAATATTACAAATGAGGAAAATTAAGCACACTTCTACTATAGAACAAAACAAAACTCAAAAGTTCTAAAATGTTTAATTAATCAGACTAACATAAAGTAACTGCAAAATTAACAGTTATAACAGTAGGAAAAATAAAAATTTTAATTGTATTATATCCTAATTTTACATAAAAAGTTAGTGATACATTTTAATAAAAATTTTACATAAAAAAGTCGCTTGTGATGTATTTGTGCAAATAATAAATACAAATCCTACACTCATTCTGGCTATATTATATTCAATTTATTTATTTTTTTTTTATCATTTAACGTTTCCCCGTGAATTTGTCCGATATTTTCCTAAGGCTGTGTGAAAAGTTGAAGCTGTTGAATTCAGTTTTATAATTGACGTTACATATCAGAATAAGGAAGAAGAATATACTCATTGGATGGATAAATTACATTCCGACTTTTTTTATATATCAATAAACGGCAATGTTAAAAACAAACATAAAATAGAGAAATATTGAATAAAAAAAAATAAATAAATAAAACAAACCAACAGAAATGTATGTTGGCAGCAATGATTTAACAAACATATATTCATTGTGACTAAGATAGTGGTTTGAAAGACCTCTGAAGGAGAACATATACAGAAAGTTGATTCTTATCGATGTAACATCAACAAATATGTAAGGGTATTCCATGACACACTAGCTTTGGTGGGCAGAATTTTTCTATAATGACATACTTACAACAATTCCTCATTATGAGCAGGTATTGATCGTTTATGACATGTTTGTAAAAGAATATTCAGTACAAGTAAACGTTACACAACACAAATATATTACAATACAAGTACAAAATGCACAAATATTATGGTAATCGATTTCTGTGAACCACGCTCACCTTCCTCAGACCAGAGGGATTCGCAAATGAATGGAAAATGTTGTTTAACAACTCAATTAATAGGCCAGTGATCACGTAACCCCATTGGCTGAAAATGTCAAAATGGCGGAGGCACGTGATGATTCCAGCCAATGGGGTCACGAGATACTTACTTGATACTTGGTTTCTTGATATTTGACCAGCACTGGTGGGTAGATGGCTGGATATTTTTGAGGCATATAAACGGAGTTGTGATCACCATTTTTCATTTTTTTGTGAATCCCTCTGGTCTGAGGAAGGTAGGCGTGGTTCATCAAAATCGATCACCATAATATTTGTGAATTTTGTACTTGCATTTATCTATTTATTTCAACGGTAAACCATTTTGTACAAGAATAAATTTTTTTGCCTATATGGCAGCTATCCATAACCAAACATAATACTTAATTGTAGATAATATACTAATGTGAAAATATAACTGTTCTTTTAATTTATTAACTTCCAAAATATTCAATTCAATTCAAATATATTTATTGCTTGCGAAAAATTACAATTTGAACAAGCAGTTTATATTTATCTCTCTAGCTCAAGGCTAATTGAGAGAAAACCTATAATTTGTTTACAATTATGGTGTTACAATTATATGTGAAACATATTTTTACACATATATATTATAGTAGATTTTTTTGGGAACTTCCTTAAATCAAAACAATACAACAATAAATTAGATAACAATAATTATAAAAATTTTAAATAAATAACAAAACAAACAATGAGATACATGTAACATTGGACTATTATATATACAACAAAACAACTCAATAAAATCTTTAGAACCAACAAAAAACAAAAACAACAAGAAACCAGTTTTAAATCCTAAAATTTACAAACACAATTATACTAAAAAAATTATTAAGTATGTGAAATAATTCAATAAAAAATAAATCATACCATATTTTTCTCGCCAATCATTCAAAGACACAAAAAGAAAATCTTAAACTAAAAGTTAATTTTAAAAAGGTTTGTTATCTTTCTGATTCATAGTTTCTTGTGGTATGCCGATTTCACCCAATATTTAAACACAGTGTGTGACAAATGGACATGTACAGGATGGGAAGGTCAACTTTCACTTTCCAATATTTGTTCGTTCATGAATGTACTTATTTCATAAGTGTCCTCTCAGTGCTTGACCAGCTTGCTTTATATACGCATGTTTCACTGTTTAACCAAGTTCACCTATTGTTTATTTAATATTATTATTTTTAACAGGAAAACCCTAAATTTGTATTTTTTTAAACTACCAAGTGTTTAAGATTACTACTTTGTGGTGAGTGCTGTGAAAACTATGCTTATTGCCATCGCCAGTTCTAGAGTCAAATATTTTTTTTTTTGTGAGCGTCATATTGCATTTTTTTTACTAAGATTAGGTAAGAAATTTATGTTATATTATTAAAAATAAAATAGTTTTTAAGCTTTATTTTTATTTCAGCATTTTTCTCGATGGTTTGTAAGTTCTCTAGGTAGGGAATTAATCAGTGAAGGGATTCTATAAGTAGGCACACACTTGCCATAATAGTTTATGTGTCTTTGAACAACATACTGCCTGTTTCTCAAATTATAATCAATAGGTTGTTGAATTCTATATTCTATGTTAAGATAATTTCTAATTAAATCAGTATATCTTGCTATAGCAGCAAAGTCCAATACACCAAGCCATTCCAATGAAATATCATTAAACAGTAATTTTGTAATACTATTGATGACATTTTTTAGTTTCTTTAATATGTATTCTGGTGCTAGATAATAAAGGGATATCCCGTATTGAAAAATAGATTGTACAAGAGAAAAATATATTTTAACCTTTTTTGTGCTTATGGGAAAGAAATTGCTAATTTTTCTGCATTTAAAAAGGACATATCTCAAATTGTTAACTAGATATACTATATGTGACCTATACTTCATATCTGCGTCTAATGTAATTCCTAAATATTTTAATTTAGAATTAAAAACCAGAGGATTACATGAACAATTAGGCCCACCCCTAAAACATATATGACTATGACAGTTCAGGTTGTATAAATCTTGTTGCACCTTAATATTAATCCTAGGATTTTAAAATATTATTGATGCAGTTTTCTTAGCATTTATTTTTATGTTGTTATTAAAAAAATACTTAACTAGCAGATCTAAATCCTGCTGTACAATGTTGCTACCTCTTATTAAATCATTATGTGTAGTGAATATAATATTGTCGTCTGCATATTGTAGTATTCTACTGTTAATCTTTAAATAAGGCAGATCACAGACATATATGTTAAATAGCGTAGGTGAGATAATACTACCTTGAATTAGGCCACACTCCTGACTGATGCTGTCACCAACAATATGCCCAATATAAGTGCATACTTGTCTATCTTTAAAATAATTTACAAACAACGTCAACAATCTGCCACAAATGCCAATTTTTTCTAATTTGTGTAACATTATTTTATAATTTACCACATCAAAAGCTTTTGTAAGGTCCGTTGCTACAGCCATTACAAATTTGTTTTCATGAAGTGACTCGTTAATGCAATTAATTAACACCTCCAACAGATCAATAGTAGACCTACCAGGAATAAAACCAAACTGATTTTTACCTATTATTTTATTGTCAGTTAAGTATTTGCTCAACTGTTCATTGATGTAATGTTCAAATATTTTGAAGATCACAGAAATTAAACCAATAGCCCTATAACAATTTATGTCATGTACACTTCCCCTCTTATGAATAGGTCTAATGAATGACACTTTCATATCATTAGGTATGTTTCCAGTGTTTACGATTCTTTTAAATAAATGAATTAATACCAATTTTAAATAGGCTATATTGTTTTTAATGTCTTGTAGTCTGATACCATCTGGACCTGCTGATGATCTAATATTTATTTTATTTAACAATGACAGCAGCATTTCATTACTCATCGGCCTAAGGAACATACTAATTTTATTTCCTACATTATAATTACCTTCATAATATTTGTCATCTATATCAAATTTCTCCCCTGTCATTTCCGTTTTTATGCTTTGGGTAGTTTTGTGAAAACTGTCGTTAAAACTATTTTATAATCTAAATAGTTCAATGTCACTCTCAATCTTGAAGTTATTTTTAATTGTGTCTAGTACAGTAGGCTTCCTTTTTTTTGTTAATAGTCTCATTTATAATATTCTGGCACTTCTTTGTGTCTTTTACATTATCTAGTAATAGTTTAGAGTAATAATCATTCTTACTTTTTCTAATTTTATATGTTAAAAATGTCTAACAACCTTAAATCTAGTTCTTAAATCTAAATTAAACCTATCTCTCTTAAGCTGTCTCCATACAAAATTCTTATAATCTATCATTTATCTAATTTCATTACATATCCAAGGATTCCTTTTGTTATTAAGTTTACATATTATTTGTACCTTTGAATTATCATATATATATTTAAATCTTTTCACAATCTCACTATATATATCAGTAGGGTTATTTAGATCTAAGATAGGCCACCAGTTCTCCTGCCTAATTGCAACATTGACTTTTTTGAAGTAATGAATTCCTTTACTTTATTTAAATTGACATTTAATTTAGGTTTATTAAAACTAATTACCAGTCCTGTCCAATAATGGTCAGCTATTTTATCTTCTATTATATAAGACTCATAACTGTAATTTGACAACCTTATGTTTACATGATCCAAACAACTAGATACCAGTTTATTGTTATAAAATTCTACTCTGGTAGGTTTCTTAATGGTATTTAAAAGTTCATATGTGTATAAAATATCAAGATATGCATCAGAACCATATACTCCATTAAGATAACATATATTAATATCTCCCAACACGATAAAGTGTCTTTCATTCATAACTATTTCTGACGATAGTAATTGCTCTAGATCTGTCATAAATAGATTAACATTGTTACTAGGGGGTCTATAACAAGTTGCTAACATAATTTATTCTGACTTATAATATAATTTAATTAGTAATAACTCTATAGAATTATATTGAAGATTGTAATCAATCTGTGCTAACGACATTTTGTCACGATACATGATGAGCAAACCCCCTCCTTTTCCACTAGGCCTACATTTGTACAAATTGACAAAACCATTCAACCCATATAATTTACATTCTTCCTCTGATACATTAATCTCTGATAGCTCTATTAAGTCTATACTTTCTATAACTGAATCAATAGCTACTATAAAAGTATCCCAATGTTTTCTTAAGCTTCTTATATTGGTAGAAATGATATTAAGATCACATTAAATGTCCCTTGATTTTATGAATGTATCAAAATTCATCCAATTATCACAAGTTTGAAAATTCCCATCTAGTTCTGAATTAATCTGTTCTAAATCTAAGTTTGTTTCTATTGTTAACATATATTAATGTTTTATTTAAGAGTTCTATGATGTGTATCAGATGATGAACTTGGTCACATGATCCATATATATACCAAAAGAGTAAAAAGTGCTGCTGTGTGGCATTTAATACAACTAAGTTATTTTCTTGATGTCTTCATGGTTGACTATTTGTATAGCTCTTGTTTTTTCTTATTGTCTTTCTTAACCATCAGCCTACTTCCATTCAAACAGATGTATTTATATGATTTATTGCGTCTAGCTTGGTTAGTCTTGGCCATTTGCTCAGAAAAATATGGAGTTAAATGGTCATTAAAATAGATAGCCCTATCCGGAAAAGCATCCTTAATAAACATTGAAACTTTAGGTTTTATTTTCCTTACCCTGCGAACAATGGAATCTCTCGTTTCTCTTGCTATGCATTGAACAATAATAGGTGATAGGCCAAGATGGAAGTCTGTGTGCTGTGATTTCTTCTTTCTTTATTTCTAAATCCATTGAATGCAGAAGGTTAATGACTATTTCACGGACATCTTCTTTATCTTTTTGTGGAATGCACGCGATGACAAAGTTTTTACTTGTAGCATATTGTTTCTCCATTTCCAACATTATTTTTAGATCTGACATGTCTTTTTCTAAACTTATTGTTTTCTCTTCTATTACCTTTATCTTATCCAGTGTATCTTGAAATATCTTGAAATCTTTCTTCTAATTGTGTAACTTACTCCACAATGTTATCTATTGTACCGGGTCTTTTGACCGGTACATTTCGTTTTTTTCGTCGTGGTCTGCTGGGCTGCCTGAGATCGCTTGTGCCCGGCGATTCGCGTACTTTGGTGGCCGTTGGCTCGGACTCGTTCGTTCCGTGTTCCAGCTTTCATCGGTCCGGTTGGCCAGTTATCTAGTGGTTTCTCTGCAGCTTTCGTCAAGTCATGGTTGCCGGCTGAGAGACTCCTAAACGTAAGTGTTCATTTGTAATTTCTAATATCTAATCACCCTTTTGGTGAAAATACTTTGTTTAAATGATAATAATAATCGGGGTTAGTTGTAATTTTCAGTGAATTGTTAAATTTGTGTTCTTTATCTAGATGTTTCTCAGACTAGGTTAAAGCCATGTGCTCAATGTTACAGTTTTACCAGTAATTGCTTTATTATATCTTGTTTTATGTTCAATTGTAATTCTGTATAATGTTTATTGAGCCTTTTTCCAGTTGGAGTTACGGATTTACCATCTTCCTGTTAATTGACAATAACCTAGCCTATCTTTAGTTTGATTTTCATGTTATAACATATTGCCCCTGTATCCATAGCCTAGTTTTCAGTTTGTAATTTTAACTCCATATACGTAATTCATTCTTTGGTAATTTGTTAAGTTGTAGTTTGTCTTAAATCGGTTTTCCAACATAATTTTTCATAACCTAAAAATGTATCTTTTATTTTTCTAGTGTGCTAATCATGTATAATTTTGTCTGTTCTTGTTTTGTTTTGCCATTTCATGTTTATTAGTTGTTATGTGTATTATTTTTGTAAAAGGGTTTGGCTGGACTGTTTTTAATGTGCTGTGGTGTTGCCTTGCAGTCCAGGGTCCTTGAGTGGGACGTTCAGCCCTCGGCCTGCCGTCCGGGGATGGTCAACCATTCTACCACTGCGAGCCTGGCCTGGGGACCATGTGATTGAGCGAGCTCTGCCCCTCACTGCCCTCTCTACTTCTCGGGGCAATGTTCTTCAGTCCTCAGGTCAGTGCGTTCCTTTTTGTTTCCCGGCGGCTGAGCTGGGGGGTTTTGATGGCGTTAAAGAAAAAAAAGTGAAATATAAAAGAAGAAAAAAAAGTTGGTGGAACTATTTAATTGAGGCCTAGGCCTAAAAACTGGACAGTGATTTGCGCAACACAGCCATGGGGGGACCTATATGTTTTTTTTATTAAAGGGGAAAAAAACTCAAAATACAAAAAAAAGAACTTTTAGTGTTAATACTTGTTATTTAGTTTAATTCGTTTATTTTGTTGTTATATTTTTCTAGAGTTTATATTTGTTAGGTCCCCACCGTTATATTGTGTTGTTATTTATTTATATGTTTAGGCCTAGTGATCGTTATTTTTTTTTT
The DNA here is from genome assembly GCA_035578905.1 of Stictocephala bisonia. NCBI lineage: Eukaryota > Metazoa > Arthropoda > Insecta > Hemiptera > Membracidae > Stictocephala > Stictocephala bisonia. The sequence continues at coordinate 26,438 of JAQJVL010003944.1, forward strand.
TTTTTTTTTTTTTGTTAATTGTATTATAGATGTCTTGAAGTGAATTTTTACTCGAACGGTACCGTTTTATATATTTTTTTAACTTGTTTAATTTTTTAAATTCTTCACCAAAAGGGGATTATTGTGCATTGCTTAACTTCTAATTCGGAGCTGCCCAGGGATTCCGGCTTACTCCCTGGCCCCGGTGGAATCATGGGATGTGGGCTAAATTGCCGGATTAATTGTTGTGAGCCAAAAGTTCTAAATTTTCACTTTTATTTGGGCATTAAAATTTTCTTACGTTTTGGGTGTCTCTGGCTAGGCTGCAGATAGGCCATGTAGTTGTTAATTGGTAATTTTGGTATTTGTTGAGTTTGTTGTTTTTGTAGCTTTTGTGTATTATCTTGTTAATTTTAGGGTTTATTATTATTGATTTAAGTGCGAATTTACTTTGTGGCCTTCTGCTAGCCAGTTTTTCAGCTTTCTTGGTAATAAAGTAGTTTTGCTCAGCTGCCGAGTTTTATTTTGGACCCTCCAACTGCCACCCGTGATCCCTTCGCTTGACTTGTTTTGAGCCATCCCCCGGTTGGCACGCTTTCCAGCTTTGGTGGGGGGGATGGGTCTCAATTCGTAGCAGAGCGTGGTTGCCTAATAAAAAAAAAGAAAAAAAAATTTATTCTTTCTTGGTTGTTGACAGTGGGTGTGTGTCTGTTAGTAGGTCATGGTTGGCCGACCTACCGTCAAGTGGTATAAAAAAAAAAAAAAAAAAAAATTATTTAAAAAAAACAATTAGAAAACCAAATAAATAATTTAACTTATATATTAAAAAAAAAAAAAAAAAAAAAAAAAAAAAAAAAAAAAAAAAAAAAAAAAAAAAAAAAACGGCAATCCACTTGGTTACTGTTTTGAATGGGTTTCATGGGTGGATTGGAGTGGTCGGCAGTGGCTTGGTAGGCTGAGGGTTTTAGTTCGTCTTGGACCCTGGAGTTGTTTTTTTGTGTATATTGTTGAGAATTGTTGCGTTAGAGATGGCCTATCTGCAGAATGTTGCCCTCCTGGTGAAGGAGGAGCTGATATTTGAGTTGAGGTCGAGTGGTGTGACTCCGGAGGGTGATGTTCTGAATCTCCGGAGGTTGCTGCGGGAGCAGTTGTCCGCGGGTACGGCGGTGGATTGGTCTGATCTACTGGAGGTTGGTGATGAGTTGTCTGTTTGTAAACGCAAGGTGGAAGATTGGGAAGGGGTTTTGGAAGATCTGCAGTTTGAACCTCCAGTAGGTCGTGACCGGGCCTGCCGTCTTGCACGTTTCGGACATCTGCTTGCCCGTTTAAGGCTGGTCAACCGGGCACCGGGGTTGGAACCGTCGGATAGGGCGTGGATCTTGGAGAGTGTGTCTAGGCTGGATGAGATTTTTCAGGCACTCTCCGGTTCCACGACTCCTACGGGTCTGGGTCAGCGGCCTAATTTCTCGCTGTCGCCTACCGTGTCGAGGCCGCAGGCTGAGACAACGGCTCTCACTGTTCCTGATGCTCCTTCTGAGCCTTCAGGTGTTTCTGTTGAGGTTGCTTGTGGTTCGGCTCCAGCTGCCGTTCCTTCGGCTTCTTTGTGTTCACCTGCTCTTCTGCAGCTGAGCTACCACAAGCTACCTAACCCTCTCACGCCCATGATCCAGAATCTCCCTGTGATCGATGGGATGGATCCTGAGGAGCTTCTTAAGTTCCTAGTGGCCTTTCTCAGACTTAGTGAGATGCCCGGCATGCAGGCTGGGGACTTGCTTCGTCTGATTTTCCCGTTTTGCAGAGGTCCCGTTGGGGAGTTGCTGAGTTCTGTCTTGGCCAGTGATGCCTTGGTGGACTCGTTTCATCGAGAGTTGCTGTCGTCGTTTCTTCCCATTCGACTCAGGGAGAGGATGGTCAGGGACAGATTTTATCGGTCACAGGGTAGGAGCGAGTCTCTGGCAGCCTATGTCTCTTCAGTCAAGGAAGCTCGTCAAGCGTTGCGCCTCACACTTTCTGAAGCTGACACCGTTCGTGTCATCCTGAATGGCATTTCTCCTGAGGAACGGTGCAGATTAGTTTTTGCTGGTGTGCCTTCGTCTTTTCGGGAGCTGCATCAGCTATGCATTGTTTCGCGCAGCGTGCAGTTCTCAGACCAGCAAGGGAGGGATTCTGAGAGTCATCGTGCTCTCCCCACCCGTCGACCGGCTATGTCTTTAGGTGTGAGTCAGCCAGTGGAGGGTCGTGGTTCTCGGCCTCCTGTTGTGTGTTTTGCTTGTGGCCAACCTGGTCACATTCGCCGTGACTGTCCACGTGCTCGAGGTCGTGGGGCGGGAAACGCTCAGCGCGGGGGGTTGCCTGCACAGTAGCTCCCCGCGATGTTGCGAGTGACCGTGGCCATTTGCCTTTGATGCGTGCCCATAGCAGGAGTGTCGGGGATTTTTCGGGCCTTGCTGGCATGGCTTCCCTGGGACTTAATGCGGTCACCTCGGTGTGTCCTGGCGTTTTTGTTTCTTTTGGTAGTACGGTGTGTCGAGCCCTTCTTGATTCTGGTTCGGCATGCAGTATCATGAGCCTTTCTCTTTTTGAGTCCCTTGACGCCTTAGGACTTGTCAGGCACACCGAGCCTTCTTCTATCACGTGCTGGACGGCATCCCAAACTCCTCTACCTATACTTCTAAAGGCGTTTTTACAGTTTAAAATTGAAGGATTTTCCTGGAGGTGGGGTTTTCTTGTAGCCAAGGACCTGGCGGTTTCTTGCATCCTAGGGGCAGACTTTATTTCTAAGAGTGGTATGGTGCTTGACCTCCAGAAGCGCCAGATGTTTTTCAAGTTTAATCGGTGAGTTTTGGTGCCTCTAGTAGGTGATTCTGACTGCCCTCCTGCAGTCAGAGATGTGGGTTGTGAGCCCGAACAACCCAAGGTGGATCCAGTTGATCATCTCCCCCCTGAGCAGGCGGAGGCCATTAGGAGGCTGTGTTTGCGGTTTCCTGATGTGCTTACGCCTGAGCTTGGGGTCACTTCTCTTCTGGAGTATGAGATCCACCTCACCGATCCTCAGCCAGTTAGAAGTCATCCGTACAAACTTGTTCCCCCAAAGATGGAGGTTATGAGGGCTATGATTGAAGATCTTCTGAGCAAGGGTGTGATTGAACCGTCTCGTTCCGCTTATGCCAGTCCAGCTTTTCTTGTGCCCAAGCCTAATGGTAAGTCTAGGCTTGTGATGGATTATCGGAGGCTCAACGCTAAGGTCGCTATTGACTCGGTACCTCTGCCTGATTTGCATTCTGCGTTTGATTGGTTCGGTAAGGCTAAGTTTTTCAGTGTGTTTGATTTGAACCAGGCCTACCATCAGATTCCATTGAAGAAGGAATCATGGCCTATGACTAGCTTCTGTGTTCCCTGGAATCTTTATCAGTTCACTAGGGTTCCTATGGGTCTTGCTGTGGGTGCCCAGACTCTTACTCGTCTGCTTGATTCCATCTTCCATGATGTGAAATTCAAGTTTGTCTTCAATTACCTGGACGACCTTCTTGTCTACAGTGAGACTTTCGGGGAACACATGCAACATATGGAGGAAGTTCTTAGTCGCCTTAAATCAGCTGGCCTTACCGTCAATCCAGAGAAAGTCACTTTTGCTCGTCCTGAGATTTCTTTTCTGGGTCATCTGATATCTTCTCGAGGCGTCTGCATTGATCCTGCGAGGACCCAGGGCATTCGGGATTTTCCTCCTCCCAGAGATGCCAAGGGGATTGCCCGTTTTGTGGGGATGGTGAATTTTTACCGTAGGTTCATCCCTAACGTGGCCGAGCTTGCTGCCCCGTTGAACGAGTTGTGGAAGAAATGTGTCCCTTTTGTGTGGGGCCAAGCTCAACAGACTGCCTTTGATGCTCTCAAGGAGGCTATCATGCAACCTCCTGTTCTGCGTATGCCTGATTTCAGCAGAGAATTCATTCTTCATACTGATGCCTCCTCCTCCGCCATTGCTGCTGTTCTTTCTCAGGAGTTTGATGGGGTCAGGCAGCCCATCGCTTTTGCTTCGAGGACGTTGTCTCACCAGGAAAAGAAAGCTTCTTCCATCTATGAGTTAGAGTGTCTGGCTGTTATTTTTGGTACGGACAAGTTTCGGCGTTATGAACACGCTGAGTTCTTGCTGGAGACAGACAATCAGGCACTGTCTTGGCTTCTTGCCCATCCCAGACAGCTTGGGAAAATTGGTCGCTGGGTGGTCAAAATTTCTGCCTTTAAGTTCCGAGTCCAACATCTTAGGGGTACCCAGAATGTCATCGCGGATGCTCTTTCCCGCATGTATCATGAACCCAGTGATCCACCGACTGAGGCTGTTGCTCAGTGTGGTGCTGTTCTTCTGGATTTTCCTCTGGCTTTTGACGACCTACTGTCCCATCAGCAGAAAGATCCTGAGCTGTCAGTCATCTTAGGTGAGCTTCAAGAGGGAGGTGCCCACCCTCCCTATTTTCTGTCCAAAGGGGTACTCTGTTGCCGTCCTCGACAGAGGGGTGAACCCCGTGTAGTGCTGCCTAGTCATCTAGTACCGATGGTCTTTCAATATTATCACTCTTCTCTTGTGGGCGGTCATCTTGGCATTCATAAGACCATCGCTAAGATTCGTAGGTACTTCATCTGGAAGGGCATGGACCGGGATGTTGCGGGCAGAGTGCGGGCTTGTCACCTGTGCTCTCTCAGCAAGCCTAGTCAGAATGCAAGGTTAGGGTTGTTATCTTCTGAGGTGGCCGAGCGTCCTTTTGAGAAGGTGTTCATCGACTACGTGGGTCCTTTTCCCCGTAGCAAGTCAGGTAGCTCCTACCTACTTGTTTGTGTGGATGCTTTCTCGAAGTTCGTTTGGCTTTTCCCACTTCGGAGTGCCACGGCTAAGCTCACCATCCGTGCTCTCCAGTCCCAACTCTTCCAGCACTTTGGTATGCCTTCTACTCTTGTGTCTGACAACGGTAGCCAGTTTACCTCACACGAGTTTCGTAGGTTCTGTTTTGGCAATGGTATCAGACATGTGACTACCTCTCCTTATTACCCACAGCCTTCTCATGCAGAGCGGTTCAACCGCAATCTTCGGTCTGCCCTTATTACTTTCCATGCTGAGAAGCAGAACACCTGGGATGAGAGTCTCTCTTGGCTCCAGCTTGCTTTCAATTCTTCCAAGCATGAGAGTCACAATGCCACTCCCTTCGAGATTCTACATGGCTACCCTCCTAACAACCCTTTGTCCAACTTGTGGAGGCTAGAGGATCTTCTACCTACGCCAGGTGCCACTGACGTAGTGTCCACGTGGCGCAACCTGCTACGTGCTAGAGAGAGAGTGAGGAGGAGGTATGATAAGGGTCGTACTCCTAACCCTTTTCAGGTTGGAGATCTGGTTCTTTGTCAGGCTAACCCGGTCAGTTCGGCCGCGGAACGAAGAGCTGCAAAGTTTTTAACTTGTTTAATTTTTTTAATTCTTCACCAAAAGGGGATTATTGTGCTTTGCTTAACTTCTAATTCGGAGCTGCCCAGGGATTCCGGCTTACTCCCTGGCCCCGGTGGAATCATGGGATGTGGGCTAAATTGCCGGTTTAATTGTTGTGAGCCAAAAGTTCTAAATTTTCACTTTTATTTGGGCATTAAAATTTTTTTACGTTTTGGGTGTCTCTGGCTAGGCTGCAGATAGGCCATGTAGTTGTTAATTGGTAATTTTGGTATTTGTTGAGTTTGTTGTTTTTGTAGCTTTTGTGTATTATCTTGTTAATTTTAGGTTTTATTATTATTGATTTAAGTGCGAATTTACTTTGTGGCCTTCTGCCAGCCAGTTTTGCAGCTTTCTTGGTAATAAAGTAGTTTTGCTCAGCTGCCGAGTTTTATTTTGGACCCTCCAACTGCCACCCGTGATCCCTTCGCTTGACTTGTTTTGAGCCATCCCCCGGTTGGCACGCTTTCCAGCTTTGGTGGGGGGGATGGGTCTCACTATTCGTGCAATAAGATTTAATTCATGTTTTTTAAAAAGACCTTCAATGAATTTCTTTAAAGTTGGGATGGTAGAGTCCTCAACTTCTAGGTCAGAATCGACATATATACGAAGCAATAGCCTATACATACAATATCTTAATTAATGATATTGGCATCTCTCTGGATAGCCAATATCTTATATTTGCAGATGACTTGAAGATTTTTATGGAAGTGTCATCCAATTCTCAGCAACTGGTACTGCAGAGTGATTTGGATCTTTCCTAGATTGGTGTCTGTTGAATGGGATGGAGCTTAATCCCGATAAGTGTGTTACTATCTCCTTCTCCAGAGCTCGTATTGTAGCTATAAGTATTTTGCAGTCTGATTACATGCTCCAAGATGATGTTCTTAAAAGAGTTAACACAGTTCGGGATCTCGCCGTTTTTATGAACTCATCCCTCGATTTTGGCGACAATATCAACAATACAGATTTTGGTACAGAAAAAGGCTGTACGCTTAATAAGTGATGCATATTATCTGGCTCAGTGCAAGCCTCTATTTGTATCTAATAGCATAATGTCAGTAATTAATGTATACATTTTGCAGTGTATCATTGCCATTAAGAAGCATGAGAGTGGGTACTTAACTAATCGTGAAATCCATTCTCATGTAACACGAAATTGCAATAACATTCATGTGACGGGATCTAGGTTGGGTAAAGTGTTAAATTGCTTTCCTGTTTCAGGTGTGAGGTTTTTTAATCACCTGCCATTGGCTGTTAGAACCTTAGCTAGGCCTAAGCTGGAACCATTGCTGAAAGCTTGGCTCTTAGAGAACCCCTTCTATAGCTTAAGCGAATATTTTGAGGCTGATTTCTCAGGTTTAATTGGGCATGAGATTTTTTATTTATTTTAGCTGTGTGACTTGCTAGTTTTAGATAATCTATATATTGATATAATTTACTAGTTGTAGCATGTGTGATTTTGTGCTTTTTTAGTTTGGTTTTATTTTTTAGCATGATTAGTATTTATTAAATACTTAGAATAATATCTTTTGACTTAGCCTATTGTATTGCAATGTACCGAATGGCCAAATAAATCTTTGAATCTTTGAATATTGTCAAAAATGCAGCTTGAGTGCTTGGACTCATTGGCTGTGTGAGTCGTTGGGGCTTCTCCGTGAACACGATTAGAGCTCTCTCCACTTCCTTCGTGCGTCATGTACTTAAATACGCTAGTGTTGTCTGGGCACTCTATTAAGCAGGGTAAATTACATCAATCGAATCAGTGCAGAAGCGGCTCCTACGGAAGATTGGACTGAGACTTGGCTACCAATACCTGGAGGTCGATGTGGTGGAGATGTCCCAAGTCATGCAGCTTCCACTATTGAGTGCACGCAGACAGCTGATGGACCTAGTGTTCCTCTTCGGGATCATCAGTTATGACATTGACTGTCCTGACATCCTCAGCATGATATATTTTCACATACCACATAATACCCGTAACCACCAGCTGTTTGCCAAATTATCTTACGAGTTATCTCTACCACAGGACGATGCCTCGGTTGATGAGGAATGGCAATGAAGTCTGCTCCCATTTTGAAATGTTTAGCCTATCTCTGAACGTATTCAAGAGGAATGCTCGGGCATGATATATGGACTCCGCACATAATATAACTTACTATTGTTGTTGTTAGCTCTATTATGATTATTTCTGTTATAGTTTGTACTTGTTATTGATTATTGTTTTGTTGTATTATCATAACATCTATTAATTTATTGTAGCTATTATGTCTCGTTATGATTATTATATTATAGTAATACTTATTATTAACTTCCCACGGCGAGCCTCAGCTACTGGGCGGGTCGCAGGTGGTGGATAGCGAACGTTCCATCTGGTCTTTGACGGGGTGGACAACTGTGAATAAGGGGCAACCCCAATAAGCAGTCCCGGACCGAGGCCCGCAGGGGCAGCTGAGGTGTGCAGCTGATGGGAGCAGTGACCCCGCGGACCCTGAACTCAGCACCACACCCAACTCATACAAAAACATGACACTGTCTCAGGGGCCAGAAGTAGGAATGGAGCCACCAAACCGCGGGTACCATGATCCTAGAACTCTTGAGATACAGTTGTTAAAACCGGGATGGCACACCGGGCTACCAGATAGTACAGGGGCCCGACCTGGCTTCACCAGCATGTGGTGGCTGCCCTATCAGCTGGCGAAAATCCCGGTCCTGTTTACATTGCCAGTTGGTGACTGGATGGGACCGTGTAGACGGGCTTGTGGGGCACTTCCGAGGCCACAGGGATCCCTGGGGGCGTGGGTACGCTCGGGGGGAGGTGGTAAAAGGAATATGGATGGCCCTTGAGACTTGAAAACGGACACACACACAAATAAAACAATTCAAAAAATGGACAAAAGAAAAGAGGAAACAGCCTTGAACGTGCCAGAGGTAAGTGAGCAGCCCAGCTCAGTAGTGGAGGCAGACAAGGGCGGCATGTCTTCGGACCCTGCCCAGTCTGGTAGAGACAAGAAGAGGCTTGGGCTACCCGGAGCAAGAGGGGGACCGAGGAACAAGGTGCTGGAGTGGAGGAAATGGTAAGTTTCCTACAAGCCAACCTCAATCATAGTATTGAGGCCTCTACTATACTAGCTAGAACTGTAAGAGATAGGGGTTAATGTTGCTCTTATTCAGGAACCGTGGATTCGGGATAACTGTATTAAGGGTCTTAACATTCCTACATATAAGCTCTGCGGGGGATTGGGTGGGCTGAAACCGCGGGCGGGCATTTTGGTTGCAGGCGTAGACAGTTGGCTCATACCGGTATTTTGTGGGGGTGATGTGGTTGCAGTGGTAATTAAACTGCAGGAGGTCAATGGCGTAAGGAGGGAACTGGTGGTTGCATCGGTATACCTCCCATACGATAGGACGATCCTCCCACCATCAAGAGAGATGGTGGCGTTGGTGGATTACTGCCGGATTGGGAACCTTGAGCTAGTGGTCGGCTGCGACTCCAACTCTCACAATGATGTTTGGGGAAGCAGTAACACGAACGAGAGGGGCCTTGCTCTTGCAGAATACCTGGGAGGTACTGAACTTTTGGTACTCAATAAGGGTAATCTCCCAACCTTTTCGAACATCATTAGGAGGGAGGTTATAAACATAACTATGGCCTCAGCCTCAATGCTTCATGACATTAGGGACTGGGAAGTTTCGCAGGAACCCTCGTTGTTGGACCACAGACACATCTGCTTTGTGCTTGAGGGCCAGACAACACTGAGGGTGTACAGGAATCCCAGACAGACAGACTGGGCCTCCTATTCGGTGGAACTGTCTGACAGACTGGATCTAATCTGACAGACTGGAGGCCGTAATCACATCTTATGAGAACAACTGCCCTTTGATTACACAAAGGGATGCTCGAAGCAGGAGATGGACTCAAGAATTAGAGGTCCATCGAAGGAGAACTAGAAGGCTCCTCGGCAAGGCCAACAGATCCGGTAGTGATGCTGACTGGCTGGCCTACCGGGAGTCCCAAAGTAATTACAGACGAGAGGTTCGCAGATTCTCCAGGAAATCCTGGAGAGACTTTTGTACCTCTATAGAGACGACCTCAGCGATGTCCAGGCTTCACAAAGTGTTGGCTAAGGACCATGGGGGAGGACTGGGACCCCTCACTAAAGAGGATAGGGAGTGGACCAGATCAGAAGAAGAGACTTTGCAACTTTTATTTGAGACTCACTTTCCGGGATCCGTCCACAATATGTAGGGCTTCCCTGACCTTGGGTTTTATTCCATGGCTGTGGAGGACCGCAAAAGTGGTCTTTATCCCCAAATCTGGAAGGGGTACACATTCCAGACCTAAAGATTTCAGACCGATCAGCCTCATGTCTTTTCTATTTAAGACATTGGAGAGGCTGGTCAATAGGCATATGAGGGACGGGATATTAAGAGATAACCCGCTCCATACAAATCAACACGCATACATGGCTGGGAGATCTGCTGAGTCGGCTCTTCACAGACTCATCACGAGGGTTGAGAAGACGATTCGGCAGAAGGAGCTAGCCATGGTTGTTTTCACGGCCATAGAGGGGGCATTCAACAATGTAATAATAATAATAATCTTTATTTTTCTCACAAAATGAAGTTTACATAACAAGACATTGTAATATCACATACATACATAGTCATTACAGATACCAACATAAGAATTTATTAAGTACATAAAGACAAAACAAGTTAACAATAGGCTTAACATAATACCAAGTCTGACCTTCACATTGTATAATAAATAATATTCTTTGAGAAAAACATAGATGTCTCCCTGCAGTCTATGATCACTGCTGTCGTTAGGACGGGCGTCAAGGGCATTATTGCCAGATGGATTGAAACCTACCTATGCAGCAGATTGGTTAAGGCAACACTGAACGAAGCGTCGGTTCAGGTTGTAGTCGGAAGCGGCTGCCCCCAAGGGGGTGTCCTTTCCCCTCTCCTGTGGTCCCTGGTGGTTGATGACCTACTAAGGGCGCTGAACGGGATGGGGGTATATGCTCAGGCATACGCGGACGATGTGTGTATACTGGGCGTTGGTCAGTTTGCCAGCACGGTGTCGGACATCGTCCAGGCTGCCTTGAGATACCTAGAAAGGTGGTGTAGGGACAAGGGGCTCTCTGGTAATCCTAACAAGACACTTGTACTTTTCACTAGGAAGAAGAGGCTGGATGGCCTATACATGCATACTATGGGAAATATGGAGCTAAGAGCTACAGGGTTGGTTAAGTATCTGGGGGTTATCCTGGATGCTAAACTGAACTGGCTCAAGCACCTTCAGGAGAAAGCCAGGAAGTTCAGAAAGGCTTTTTGGGCTTGACGGAAGGCCATTGGGACAACGTGGGGTCTTAAACCAAAGATGGTTTACTGGCCATACACGAGTGTACTTCGGCCCTCCTTATGTTATGCGGCAGTTGTCTGGTGGCCGGCCATGGCACAGAACAGTGCTAGGCTAACATTAGTAGACAGATGTCAGAGAATGGCGTGCCTGGGAATTACAGGCGCAATTAGAACAACCCCATTGGCGGCGATGGAGGTCCTCACTGGGCTCCGCCCAATGGACCTGTTCGTAAAAGGGGAAGCTTGTAAAGCGGCCTTTAGAATAAGGATGACTAGTGGCTGGTTGCCTGGCCAACCAGGACTCCATGAGGAAGTACTATCTAGGGACATTGGTCTGGAGATTCACTGACTCCTTATTTGCTTCAACCACGACTAAACATTCAAATTCCAAAGCAACACACTTCTCTTTTCCAAAGAAATGTCGTGTACAATTGCATCAAACTGTTTAATGCCCTGCCTGCATGCCTTAAAAGTGAGGTACCAATACGCGAATTCCGGAAAAACCTAAAACACTTTTCATTGAATCAATCGTTTTACAGTGTCCATACTTTCTAAATTTAAGCACTGTAAGTAGATAGTACTGTTGTTAATTTTAAGATTAAGGATTTTTTTATGTTGTTCCATATTGAGAGTTGTTCTTATGTATTCATTAATGACATCGCTCATGAATGTAATATGTTTATGAGAAATAAAATAATCTTGAATCTTGAAAAGAAATGGAATACCTCCACAGCGAAAATGTCTTAAGGCTTCAGTCTCCAAGCTTGAACATCGCATGGAGGAGTGCGAACAGTACAGCCGCCGCAGCTGCGTGGAGGTGTTCGGAGTACCGGAGGTGGAGTGGTTAAACGTGCTGCAGACGGTGACGCAGGTGGGAAATGCGCTCGGCATCACCATCAAGCCAGAGATGATTGAAGCCTACCACCGCCTTCCTAAGAGCAAGACAGATCCTCGGTCTAGAGGTATCATTGTTAAGTTTATTCACCGCTTCGACAAAGAAGAATTTATTAAGAAGAATATGTCAGTAAAGAACTTGACTGCTAAGAGCGATGGTTTCGCTAGTAACTATCCTGTATATATTACCGAGATTTTGGCACCATACAGACGTGAACTGCTGAGGGCTGCTAGAGTTGCGAGGAGTACCGCAGACTACAAGTATCTTTGAACAGTCAACCGGAAGATTCTGCTGCGGAAGGACGATAATGGTGATGTGCCAGTGTTAAATAGTATGGAAGACATCAAAACATTAAATAACTGTTTAAAAATACTAATTGTAAATAAGAACAGATCTGGTTCAGAGTAGCGGTCGCTGTGTACCTATTATCATAATGTGCGAGGTCTGCTCAAAAATTACACGATTTTAATTTAGCAGTTGCTGATTGTTACTTTGATTTGATATGTTTAACTGAAACTGGTCTAAATTGAAGCATTTTTGACAGTGAAGTTTTTGGTGATGGCTACTCTGTGTACCGCTGTGATAGAGATAGTGGAGTGGCAGAGAAGTTGCGGGCCGGAGGTGTGTTAGTGGCCGTGACGAGCGGTATCGATATTGTGAGAGTGTCCGCTATTCACCCCGGTACTAAACTCAATTATGAATGTCTGTGTGTTAAAGTGTCCTTAAGTTCATTTGTGTTTTGTGTAATTTGTGTTTACTTTCCTCCCTCTACTACCACTCCTGTATATCTTAACTTCTATGACACGATATCACTTTATGTAAGTACCTTGCCCAAATGTCATTTACTAATTTTATTTTATCTAACATTAATGGTACTAACTATAATTTGCTTACTGACTCATGTATTAACTACATTAACTTGGCTAACTTTATGTCAGTGTGGTCTCTAACCTCATGTAATAACATATGTAATCATAATTATCGTACCTTGGATTTAGTACTAACTAATTTACCGTCACCTGTAATAGTAGAGCACGAAGACTCGCCGTTGGTTCGTATAGATTTACACCACCCGTCATTATGTATAAACATAGAAGCCAAATATCTTCCTCGACCAAAGTCAATTTCACATTGTGGTTTACGCAACTATAAAAGAGCCAATTTTTTAGATATGTATTTGTCATTACAATATGTAAGATAGGATAAACTTAGACTATTCTCAGACGTTAACCTCGCAATCGACTGGTTTTACGAAAAGTGTTATCAGATTTTTTATCAATGTATCCCAATCATTCAGCCTAGAAAAAGGAAATATTCTGTTTGGTTTAGTTCACAAATAACTAAAAATATTTAGATTAAGGAATTTTATTTTAAAATAACATTACGATCCGATTATTTTATGTCGTTGTACAAAAATATAGAAAAGGCGTAAAAGTGTTAATTCAGCAAGCTTACAAAAATAATATTAATGAAATAGAAAATGATATGGGTAACAATAGAGAAAAGTGTTGGTCTTATATAAAAAACAAACGTAAAAATTCAAATGCATTTAATAAGTATTTTCTTGGGGATAAAGTAAAAACTTTAACCCCAAGAAAAAAAAAAAAAAAACAGCGATAAAGACATTGCAAATGGTTTTGCAGATTACTTTAAAAGTGTTTATTCTGATACAAAAGCCAATTACTCACCTTATAATACTGTAATAAATGCTAACATCCGATTTTCAAGTCCGGCATGGATTTTAATATCATAAACCATAGATCGATTGCAATTGTGTCTTCCCCAAGTAAAGTATTTGCACTTATTTTGTATAAAAGCATTTTCAATGAAATATCTAGTATGATTGTTGATTGTTAAGCCCAAAATGTTGTCCACCTATAATCTAATTAATTTCACTAACTTTAAATCTAACATTTTGATAGAGGAGGCCAAATTGATGTCATATATATAGATTTTGTCAAAGATTTTAATAAAATTAATCATGACATATTTTTATCCACACATATTGACATTGGATTTTGCCCAAGCTTAATTAATTTATTGCTGTCATACCTTCAATGTATATCGATCAGTTGAAACTTTAAATGATGCCAAGCAGCTACAGGATGATCTAAATAAGCTTTATACTGCTCACTAACCAATAATGTATTATTTTATGTAAATAAATGTATGTGCTTAAGATTTACTAAAAAGAAATCTAGTGTTTAATTTGATTATCAGTTAAATGGGCTCATATTAAAATGGGTTAATGAAATCAAAGACATGGGGGTGCTGATTTCTACTGATCTTTCCTTTCACAGATTAACCTGGTTCACACGTTAACCTGGTTGCTAATGAGGCAATGAAAAATGTAGGTTTTGTGACTATAAATTTATACGACTTTAGTAGTTTAAATGCCATTAAAAAAATGTATTACTCTCTAGTCAGATTGATTGTTGAGTAGGCTATAACTGTATTGCTTGGAATCTTTACTTAAAAGGCTCAAGGTCGTACTTGAGAGGATTCAGAGTTAGTTTTTAAGGTTCGTGCACTGGAAACTAGACAGGCTTTATCCGTTTTTCAGGTCCTATGAAGAATTATTGTCTGATTTTGAATGTTGCACTTTAGAAAGACGAAAAACAGTATTATGATTACCTTATCTTCATCGGCTTGTCAATGGGTTTAGTGAAACAAGTTAATTTTTATATTCCGATAATTAGACTCAGACAGAGCCGTTTGTTTTTATTTCACGTTTTAACATTAATCGACAAAGTAACAGTCTTTTATATAGAATTTGCAGTAGGTTCAATACATTTGCAAACCAGCTAAATATATTTAATTGTTCAATAAATTCTTTTTTAAATCAAACAAAATTAATCATAAATTAACGATCAATGTATACTTCCACCGAAATCTTTTTTTCTTCTTTCTCTTTTTTCAGTTTTTATTTCATCTTAACATTTTTTCTCTCTATGTTTTAGAATTTGTCCGTAACATGTGTCGTATGTAAAATAGCTTCTCATGGCATTTTAACAGTTAGTGAACCTAGTATTTTATTGTATTTTATGTATCTCTAATTTGAATGAATGAACATTTTCACATTTCGTCAAGTAAATTTAGTACGCATGTGCGATACTGGTAGGTAAACATTAACAATTAAATTAATGGTATATTTTTCAACATGCGAAACATGTATTAATAAATTTTGAAATTTTTTCTGTATTGTTTGTTATATTAGGCATTATTTGTGTAGTTTCACTTTACGTGGGTTTTACCTGTTGTCAAACATTGTAAATAAATAAATGATTATTGCCACATTTGAGGCAACAAAATGCAAACTAGCAAAATGATATGGTATGTCCATACCACTTGCAATTTTACATTGAGGCATATCCCTAGTCTTGACCATAACATGTTATTAGAACAATGAATTCAATAGGAATAAGAGGGGTGGCTTCGAAATAGTGTGATTCATACCTTTGGGGTCGTAAACAATCAGTTGAAATACATGCCATAGGCAAAACTGGATTTGTAAGACGTCACACCTCTGCTAAGGCATGTATCGTTGTGGGGTTGCCTCAAGGGTCTATCCTCAGCCCGATCCTTTTTCTTCTGTTCATAAATCGAATTTCCTCTAGCTTATCACGCTCAAATATTTACCTTTTTGCAGATTATACCTTCCTCTCGTTGTCTAGTCCTAGTAAAATAGAATGGAACAAAAAACCTTTTTAGAGTCAAACTCCTTACTCTAGTGGTTTGACAGCAATAAGCTTAATGTCAATGCTGCTAAGGTAATAAATTTCAAAATTCAAAAATCTACAACAACATTAGCTTTTGGTTTAGGCTTCCACTTAGATGACGCAATAGTACATGTGACAGAATCAGTCAGATTTCTCGGAATGTTTCTACACGAAAATTTCAAGTTTCATTCTCGTATTGAACATGTTTGTAAGCGAGTGAGCACGTGCATTTTCATTTTGCGTAGTCTATCAAGGACGGTTGGAGATGAGGGTTTGCTGACAGCCTACTGCGGTTTTCTGTACCCACTTCTAGTGTATGCAGTACCTGTGTGGGGTGGAGAGGCTTGGCAGACACTTTATTTGTTTAGACTCTACAAAAAGCTATCATGATAATTTAATCTATGGATAGAAACAAATCTTGCAAAAATATCTTCCAGTCCTCCAAATTACTGACATTTCCCTTAATTTACATTCTTGAAACCTTGTGTGTCGTAAATTTCCTACTTCTGTTAACCACCACTATCAATTTCGTCATATAAATAACCTGCAAATTACAGCCCATTCTAGTGCTTTTTTTAAAAACATATTATTTGTAATGGAATAATTTTATTCAATAAACTACCGGATGACCTTAAGCTAGAAACAAATTACATAAAATTTAGAAAACTGATCAAGAGCTTCAAGAGAGATGCTATTACAGTGTCCGGGAATTTTTGGCTGGAGTTTTAGTTGCATAAAAATACTGCCTTTGAGTTGTTGGTTTGGTTAATTAGGCTCTAGATGGAAACGTTCTCCTTTTAAAAAGAATAATGTAATCTTAATTTCGTTTAAGATTTATTATAATAGTAGAACCTATTTACCCAGTTGACTTAGCCAATGCAATGTATTTTTCACTACACTACTATGAGTTCAGCTGTTTTCGTTATGTGTTTACAACCTGCGAAAACATCATATTTTCAACAGCTGCCTATTGTTTACTACCGAAAGTAACATTGTTTACAACCGAAAATTTTCCACAGTCAACAACACCTATTTTTAAAACATGTTTCTAATTTAATAAACAGTTAACATTCCAAAAATGAGTTTTTATTCCGTAATGTAGTGAAAAGTATCGTTCAAAACTTGAGTGAAAGTGTTTTGTATGTTCTCGACCATTTGAAGTGCTCGACAAGTCTCGCACTTCAAACATACTGTCTCGAACATGCAAAACCCCACTTTCCACTCTTGTTATGAAATATACTATTTTCACTACACTACTATGAGTTCAGCTGTTTTCGTAATGTGTTTACAACCTGCGAAGCATCATATTTTCAACAGCTGTCTATTGTTTACTACCGAAAGTAACATTGTTTACAACCAAAAATTTTCCACAGTCAACAACACCTGTTTTTATTCCGTAGTGTAGTGAAAAGTATCGTTCAAAACTCGAGTGAAAGTGTTTTGTATGTTCTCGACCATTTGAAGTGCTCGACAAGTCTCGCACTTCAAACATATGGTCTTGAACATGCAAAACCCCACTTTCCACTCTTGTTATGAAATATACTATTGTTATTTTGTGGCTCAATAAACGACTATGACCTCCTCATAAGAAAATACACTTCTTCTATTAACAGACAAATATATATGGTTAGTTATATGGTAGTTTTCTATTTATTTTATGGATAAAGGCATACAGTCGAGGGAGGAATCAGTGGCTTTACACAGACTGATCGGTCTTAACTAAGTTAATAAGGAGATAGTAAGTATACGTTAATAATTGATAAAAATATATATATTTTTAAATGCATCTCATTCCGTAAAATATAAATATAGTCGATCAATGCAATATAATCATGTCAAACAACACTTTTAGTAAACTATTTACTGTAATAATATATAATTAAGTATAAATTATATCACTTAATATTTTTAATTTAAATAAACCGATTCCCAAGTATTTACTTTAGTTACTTTGTTTTGATATTTTTTCAATAAAGTAAAATACAATTATTAATTATAAATAACAGAAATACTACCTAAATAGCACAATGTTCATTGTAAGTTACACTATATATGGTTCTAGATTACAAAACTATAAATTAATAGTTAAAAGTGTTCGTAAATGTTTGATAGTAAATATAATTAAAATTAATTATTTCACTAAAGGGAAGCTAATCTTACTTTATTGTGTTTACGGCTGTTTAATATAGGCGGAGAGCTTCACCAACCATTCCATTGCTTTCATATCAAAACTGGCTTTAATCCACCCATATTGCTTCCACATCTGCAACCCTGATATTAAACGTTCCGAAGGAAGTAATAGGAAAAGTTTTATACTGTATTAATGTAATGAGGTACCGTACATTCAGCTTGATTACTTAAAAAATACGATATTCAGGATTAAGGGTTAAAAATTGTAAAAAATGTTGGCTAAACGTACAAGTTAATTTCATGTGTTATTTTAGTCCTGCTGGAAGTTCAACCCCAATCATACAAAAGAGTTACATCGGTATTATTTTGATCGAATGGTCGTGATTTTACACGCAGTTTCAGAATATAATATGCATCAGCACTAAATGGTACTACTATCCGTAACCCGTTGTTCCTGGGGTTAAAACAAACCAAAAAGTTCTCATAAACATATGTCCTAATATGCACAGTTTTCTGTTTGTCTGTTCGTCCGTGTTTTCCTTAACCATAAAAGGTAGAGAGTTGACCTTTGGTACTTATGCTATTCTATCACTTCTCTATTACAAAACAACATTCGACCAATTTACCAATTTGTCTATCTGTGCAAACAGCTGATCACCTGCCTCTTGCCTCTCCTCCGCCCCCACATGCCAAGTAGAACATCTGATTGATAAAGATCAGCAGAGGAGAGGAAAGTAGACGCGGCGGACTGACTACACGTCTTATTAACCTAAATGTTCTGGTATAAAATTAATTGCAAGTGGTCCAAAACATGCCTCCATTTAAATTATCAGGGTTTTTAATTTATTGCTGAGGTGTGTTGTGTAATATTGTGTTCATATTATTGCTAAGAAATTGTGCTGGTGAATTGAGTAAAATGTTGTAATTGGAATACTATTTACAGGTATGTAACTGTATCAAAATAATAAAGAACTCATATCTGGTTTCATTCTAAGACATCAAATACAAATTTTACTGCAATAAAAGTAATAATGCCTACTTAACACTAAACATTATTGAATTATAGAAAAGAAAATAGATGAAATAACTAACACTGTTTTAAAATATGAAAAATAGTTTAGTAATGGATCCATAGGTTTTCTAATCATACCCAGATTTTATGTCTTACAAACTGTTTGGAACATACATTAAATTAATATACAAAAGGTTCATAATTATTTTAATATACATCATCTAAATAGGACGAGCGCGTTGTTGTAACTGTGATGAATTCTAAACATTTATAACAGCCATCACATTGAACTAAGGTGAGTTTATTTTTACCATTGCTTGTATATTAAAATAATAAATTATCATAACGTTCTTCCTGTTCCCAGATTAAACCTAATTTAGCCTTCGATATGTTGTCATGTATTAAACCTAATTTAGCCTTCGATATGTTGTCATATATTAAGTTTTTCAGAAAGAAATCAATCATAGCATTTCAACTGTTTGAAATAGTAAAAGATAATAGAGTTTTTTTTTTAATTCTTATAAATTGAATTTATAGAGTGAGTTGAGTAATCTACATCTTTCAGTCCGGTGGTTTGAGTAGTAAATATTAAATACTTACTTAATTGGAAAAATGTTCTCCAATTAACAATTTAATCAGAACAGACATTTTCTTGCTTTACGTGTTTCCTGCAATATCGCGTTTACGGATTATCAGGTGGGGCCAAAGCATGACAAGAACAGATGCATTGTGTGTACAGCTAGATTGATCGTAGCATGCCCTTTGCAAACGACCTACGCCATTATTCCATTTATCACATCATTTATCATACAGTTTCTGTCCTGAATTAGCGTATGTTAAATATATACCTCGAAAAAGATTATTTTCGTGAAGGTTAGATTTGTGGTGCATATTTCTCATGTTTACTTCAGACATGTTTAACAAAATGTTGTATACCAAACATACAAGCAGTATTGTTTTATTAATTAAAATACAAATTATATTTAATTTCTAAGTAAGAATAACTTAAGGATTGGCCTTCCATGCAGCTGACCTAGGTCCGTGTTGTTGTGCTATCACGATTCCTTTTACCATCTGTTTTGCAGACTGTGTAACAGGACAACAGGTTATTCTATGTGTCCAACAAACAACTAAAAAGAAAAACAACAAACACTAAAACACACACACACACACACACACACACACACACACACACACACACACACACACACAGAAAACCACATAAAATTGGGCCTTTTGCTAGCATAATATTTATTATTCTTGACTTTAATTGAAGGGGTCATGGGTTAAAATGCCGGGAGGTACGAATAAATGTGGATTGCGGGGTTTGAACCGTTGCCTCAACAATGTTGAAATATTCAGTACAAAATTACACTAACGATAAGACAAATATCGATAAGGGGAAAAAAGAAATCTTTGGTTGATTACATGCGAGGATGTTTTAACTAAGCATATATCACAACAATATTCTCAAAGCGATTTTCCAATTTATATAAATATTAACTATTGCATAACTGTCTGATATTTTTTAAGCTGATTAACTATGCAGGAACATTAGGATAAGTAATTAATATTTAAGAATATTGTCTGATAGCATTTTCCAACAACTTTATTGTATATTAAATCATTAATGACTAAGAACATTTAAACTAATACATAACTAAGCATAGGTAATAGGATTATTTTTCCAAGAGACTTCTTAAATTTACCTATCCTAGTTCACACTTCCACTTATCACAGTTCTCAAAGTGCTGTTAAAAATAATGCCAATTGAATTTGATCATCAATTGTGCGAATAATATCACATAGTATTATTCACTTATATATCTGCTGAATTTATTTTGAATTGCAATTAAAATGGACTCTTAAATAATATTCCTTATGTATTGTATTCTGGTTGCAAAAACTAAGCATGAGGACAAGGAGAATTATTAAATCAGTAAATTGTAGCCTTAGAGGAGCTTAAATATACATTTACAGTTAAAAGGCTCTTTATTATAGTTCATTCATTTTAGAGGAAGCTTCTTAAAAACTTCCCTTTAGCCATTACAACTCTCACTTAATCCTTCATCTTTTAAATAACAAATAACTTTCTTCATCCCTTAAAAAAATTATTTATTCGGTTAAATATTGTAGATATGTAGTAATAGAACATACATAAATAAATTAAATAATTGTATTGTTATGGATAGCAAGAAATCTCGTAAAGTACTCAATATTGGCTACTGATAAAGAGTTAATTATGAAATTAAATTTGTTTATATTGTAATTATGTATTTGAAATCATAAATAAATTTTAAAATATTTGCATAAAATAAGTAAAACCAAGTGCAAGTGAGACATAAAGGAAACGGGAAACGAAAATTAGGTTTTTTAATTCAAATGATAAAAAGTTACCGAATTTCGAGTTAGTTCAAGTTTTGATATGCTTACCAAATGGTTTTATATTGTGTGATTGATTTTAGTTATAAATTTCTCATTGATAGTAAAACCAACCAGTAAACTTGTACATAGTAAATAACAGTGTATAAACCTTAGGGATGATATTGTAATACTATAAAATATAAGCACCAATATAACTTTCTACTGAACTAGTCCAATAATAAATTGTATCTTTAACTCAGATGTTATTACTGTATATTATTTGGTCAATTAAAATATAGGCTACTGTCTTAGAGGAACCTCAAAGAGCTTAGCATATTTAAGTTCTCTTGAGGTATTATTAATAGCACCACAACACTTGACAAACACTATAGCCTTTCAGTTAAGACGAGCTCTGGCAACAGGGTTGTGTTCAGACAACACTCTGGTCCAGTTGGTTGTGATTAGACTGAGCCTCGTCCACTGTACATTCCGTATTAGTCCAGTATCTGAACGTAAAAACAGGACATCACTTTGAAATTCTTTAGGATAGCAATGATTACACTGTAAATTTGTAGTTAAGCTTGTTTTATTTATTTATTTATTTTATTTATTCATAAGACGCCGATCGTCAAGATATGGGCGAATATGGATTTCGAATTAGTGTGATAAGTGTACATGAGCGAATGTAGTCATTGTTACAAACTAAGGCCGACTATTCCTTAGAAAGTGTCATTAATTAATAGCCCAATGACAAATGAACAGCCTTCAACCCTTTAGTTCAAATGTGATATCAAACTGATAGGCGATATCTATTTTTTGGGGGGGAAAACAGCCCCTATTGATAAAAAATTAAAAATGACTGTCTAAATAGTATTGTATTTTAAAATCACGTTTTTATACTCAGAATATACTGCATTTCCTGTTGTAGAGCATAATTCATCTAAATATCAAAGGTTTCAACCCCTAAAAACCACCCATGCTGAGAAAATTTAAAAATATCAGTTTATATGTTGAATTAATGTTAGTATATTGAAAATGACAATTGTTCCTTGTTCTAGAAAATAATTTACTGTGCCTCATTATATTGGACAACCCTAAAAACCACTCCTACTGAGAAAACTTATTTATACACACGTAAACACGCTGCTGGAGTAGGTGCAGTTTAGACATCAAAACCGCATGGTCCCACCTCTTTTCGTTAGGCTTTGCGAAAAAAAAAAAAGAATACCTGAGAAACGTTCGCATTGCATTAGAATAGCATAGACACAGCTCGGAATAACAAGAAACATATCTAAATATATTTATGAACACTATTCGGGCAACGTTTTTTCCAGTAATAAATAGTTAACATTTTTTAATTTCAATTAATTTAATTATTGTATTATTGAATATAATAATTAAAATGATAATATTATTACTGCATATAATAATAATTATTAGTGATAAATAATAAATATGCATATTTGTGCGCTTGATACGAGAGTGAACTCATACACATGTAAAATAGCATGCTCACGCGTATTCATAATTGCTGCAAAATATCCTGGAATGAAATGCAATTGATTTCCAACGATAACTCCTTTGTTATGGTATCCAATCGATAAAAAAGAATTTTGTTGGTCGATATTAAGGGCTATAAGGCCTGTGAGTTAAATTTTTATTTTTAAATTTTTTTCAAAAAATTTAAGTTAAGTTAAAGTAATCTGATACGTTTGGTTTTGCTTAAAGTAAAATTTCCAAAAAACGGTATCTCTTGCGTTTTCATTGTGATTAAGAAAAATAAATAACAATATTTTTGCCAAAAACATCTACATTTTTTGTATTCGATTGTTTTTTTTGTAACATGTATAGTTTTCGAGTTATTTTGAAAAGAAAAAAGAGTTTTCAAATAAATTAAAAAAATTTTGGTGTATGTAAATTGAACTTTTCTTTTTATTTTAAACTGACCAATCTCCTAGAACTTCTTTACACTACATTGTAAAATAAAATTATAGATGGATCAAGGTTAATTTAATAAATCGCTTAAATTTTAGTGGTTAGTAAGCAATTATTTCGTAACCAAAGCGAGTACAAGTTTTTCTTTTGGTCACAACTCCGTCAATTTCAATTATATTGACTTGACAAAAAACTCATTTTAAAGGTCCTTTTACGTATTATAAAAAGATGAAATAAGTTATCGTTGAATAACTCTTAGGTTTTATAGTACACTTTTGGCAAACAGTAACTTTGTCAGAATTGTACCTACGAAAAAACAAAAAAGGAGTATTTTAACTATTGTATGCTTTCTTTTTAATAATAAAACTTTTCTCAATACAATCGAAACTTTTTCAGTTTTTCGTGAAAAACCATTAGAAAACATGCATTTGTTGAGCCTTATATCGACTCTTTCAATCAGGAACAACTCCGAAAATATATACTTCTTAAAAAAATGTTCCAGAATATTTAAGCTTAAAATAAGACAGGGTATTGATTTTTGCAGCTGTTTTGCATATCAGAATGTACACACCTAAAAAGGGGTGGTTTTTACCCTCAAGGTGAGAACGCCTATCAGCATCGTATCACGTTTGTTTTTATGTGTCTTTCCCTAGTTACTACCAAATTTTCAAGTGAACTAAGATTATCCTTAAGAATTTCTTTACCAAAACTATATGGTTTGAAAAAACATTCACAGTGTTTACATCCAAATATTCCCTTTACATATTCATCCAAATATTTTATCATTGTCTGAGCTAATTTTCGGGGTTAAATCGTATATAAAATGAAATTAAATTAAAAGCAATGATTAAAGATACACAGGCGATACCTTTTATGTGTTTATAAAATATCTACGTCATGTTCTTCATATAATGTGCTAAACAATCTAATTTATATACTTTTAATGTATCACATTTAATATCCTAGAATTAAATACTTACTTAAAAACTAGTGAAATAATAAAGATAATTTTCCTTTTATATATAGGGTGTACTATATACTATAAGCTGCAACGTACAGCAAACGATTCTGTATGCTAAAATAAAGAAAAATGGAATAAAATGTTTTCCAGTTTCAACCTTCAAACACCTTGTTCTTTGTATAAATTATTCGCCAGTTTAGTTTTTTCTCCCAAATCGTATAACTGATTGAAGCAAACCTCTAAATAGTAGTTGATGTCGTTAAAAGAGAAATGTAATAAAATAGCCGATTCAATCCAATAGCTTGTTTCAAAATATTGTTTGTTTGTAATGTTTATTCTATTCCAACGGCTTAGCCATTTAATTACAGAGATTAAAAGTATAATTATAAGGTTTTATTATAATTTTTGTATCACTTTCTACAACTAGCATGTGGTATTATTATTCTACTACTATAATAACTTTTATTATTATAGTGTAATTGTATGTAGTGTATTTAATTTAAATGCCTACAGTCATTAGAAAGTATTTTGTATCAATCGTCACTCACTGAAGTGACTTCATTATACACTATATTACAAAGAGTGAATAACATATACACTACATAACTCATTATACAATAACAGTCACTGATTAATTAATTAATGTCAGTATATTTTGAACGAGGTCAGTTAATACATCCTCAGTTAAGTTGTAAAAATAGCGTGTTAAAAATTAATACGTATGTCTTAATTGTATGAATGAAATTTTATCAACAACAATATTTATGTTATATAAATTAATTGAAATGAAATGCTGCATAAACAATCACCCATGGGATCACTGCTAGAACGGATGCCTATCAAAAACAAGTGTGGGGGTAGTAGGGTGGCCATCTATGTTGTGGCGTTCCCATTCACTTAGTAGACTACATACATACTTTATCACAGACGGATATCAAAAACAAGTGTGGCGGTAGTAGGGTGGCCTATCTATGTTGTGGCCTTCTCATTCACTTTGTAGACTACATACATACTTTATCACAGACGGATATCAAAAACAAGTGTGGCGGTAGTAGGGTGGCCTATCTATGTTGTGGCGTTCCCATTCATTTTGTAGACTACATACATACTTTATCACAGACGGATATCAAAAACAAGTGTGGCGGTAGTAGGGTGGCCCATCTATGTTGTGGCCTTCTCACGTTATAGACTACATACATACTTTATCACAGACGGATATCAAAAACAAGTGTGAGGGTAGTAGGGTGGCCTATCTATGTTGTAGCCTTCTCACGTTGTATACTACATACATACTTTATCACAGACGGATATCAAGAACAAGTGTGGCGGTAGTAGGGTGGCCTGTCTATGTTGTGGCCTTCTCATTCACGTTGTACACTACTTACGTACACTTACTCACAAATAAATATCAAGAACAAGTGTGGCGGTAGTAGGGTGGCCTGTCTATGTTGTGGCCTTCTCACGTTGTACACTACTTACGTACACTTTCTCATAGATGAATTTCGAGAACAAGTGTGGCGGTAGTAGGGTGGCCTATCTATGTTGTAGCCATCTCACTCACGTTGTAGACTACTTACGTACACTTTCTCACAGACGGATATCAAGAACAACTGTAGCGGTAGAAGGGTGACCTGTCTATGTTGTAGCCATCTCATTCACGTTGTAGACTACTTACGTACACTTTCTCACAGACGGATATCAAGAAAAACTGTAGCGGTACAAGGGTGGCATATCTATGTTGTGGCCTTCTCACGTTGTACACTACTTACGTACGCTTACTCACAAATAAATATCAAGAACAAGTGTGGCAGTAGTAGGGTGACCTGTCTATGTTGTGGCCTTCTCATTCACTTTTTACACTACTTACGTACACTTACTCAAAAATAAATATCGAGAAGAAGTGTGGTGGTAGTACGGTGGCCTATCTATGTTGTGGCTTTCTCATTCTCCTTGTAAACTACTTCCGTAAACTTACTCACAAATAAATATCAAGAACAAGTGTGGTGGTAGTACGGTGGCCTATCTATTGTTGTGG
>JAQJVL010003945.1:0-52258 GCA_035578905.1 Stictocephala bisonia
AACATGCTAATATTTTGCATTGAATATTAATAGAATGATGTGAATATACAAACAGGTAACTTTTTGTAGTACGGGGAATGTAAAACGTTATAAATGCTGGATATTGAAGATAGCAATAATAAAGTCTGAGGGATTGAAGAGCGAAATTTAATAAACAAGTTTTATTATTGTGAAAACTATACTATTATAGTTCTTTTTATAATTTGTTTTCTTCTCGCTTTAATATGAAACAATACTACACCGCATGTGAGACTTAGATACGTTGCATATTTGATCCTAAAAAATACGACTATGTAAACCTGGGAACTAGAAAACTAGTAATTTATCTTTTCCATTTACTATATTTTTTATTATCATCTTATTTCATTATGAATACTTGAATATATAATGCATATGTGCATATAGCCTACATGCATAAATCCTAAACTATTATACGAAATATTCACACGTTATAAAGTTTTTTTCATTGGACAACTATAAATATGGTTTTATTTGCATCATGCTTCAGGTTATTGTTGTTAATTTTTAATATTATGGATATATTTTATGTATGAAATGAGTAAGTATTATTTTTAATTTTATTTATTAGCTGATAATCAAAACAACTCACATATTTTTGGAATATACCTAGTAATGGCATTAGGTGTGTATAGCAATGAACGGCTCTTGAGTAGGACCAATGTTGTTTGGTAAGTAGCCAGAGAATGGTATTGGGTGTGTATAGCAATGAACGGCACTTAAGTAGGACCGACGTTGTTTGGTAAGTAGCCAGAGAATGGTATTGGGTGTGTATAGCAATGAACGGCACTTGAGTAGGACCAGCGTTGTTTGGTAAGTAGCTAGAGAATGGTATTAGTTGGCTCATATATTTTTTATAAAACATAGAGGTTACAATGCAATACACAACATACGTGTGAAAATAAACGATAAACTGATCCGAAAATGTTTGACATGTTGTGTAGTTTTCCCACAATTCAAAAATCTTGTTACAACTGTTATATAGCCATTATGGGTGGCCAAAGTAAAGTTTTCCTAGTCGTCTGCTTTTTCACTAATATTATTGACACACCATTTTTTTATAAAATAAATGTTATGGTTAACCATTTGTGCATTCCAACATAATTTTCCTGGAGTGGTGTTTAAGTAACTAGCATTGCATAACCAAGGATACTAGGTCCCGAATAGAATCTCCTCCAACATCAATTGAAACGTGCTGACAACCCCTTTGAAATGGCGAGCGGAAAACAATATGTTAAAACATATTGGATTATCAAAATACTGTAATATTTCAATGTAACAATCATTTCATCTTAATATATTTTAAGCACAGATACAATTCAAACAATATATAAAGGCTATCCTTTGTAAATTACCTATTAAAACGTGACGTGAGCTCACTACAAAACGTCCAAACAATTGCTGTCACAATGTGAACCGTTGACAATGGTATCCCGGTGTTGGAATGGTAATGCCATCGATAAATCTATTTAATGCTCACACATGTCAAGTGATGCTTTGACTATTTGCATTCCTAATTGCAATTAACAGTTTGGAGAGTATTCTATTTGTAACACGTATAACTAACTAAACAATATCAATGTAACAATATCCAGTTTAATGTAACAATGTTTAATGGTTGAAGTAAACCGAAACATATACTTAAGTGCTATTAGAAACTTTTTCAGACAGAAAATTATTGTATGTTATTCATATGGGATTGATAGTCATAGTTATAGTTTTTAATTACAATTATACAAGTGTTATTCTTGTATGAAATTGTTAAAGTAGTAACATTGATAATATACCAAATAATAAGAATGAAGGTATTGGATTGGTTGTTAGTAGTACCTTTTACATTCTTCTTAAATTTATGAACAACATACATTATACGTAGATATTATTTCTTATAGTACATTTTTTAATAAATGAAAATATTTTCAGTGTATACTTTTTATAATAAGAGGAAACAATTAAGAATTACTAACCGAAAAGTAGAACTTTACCATGGAGCTAGCAACCAATAGTAACAACTAACAGTAACAGTATTTCTGTTGTTTTTGGGGCTTCAAGATTATTATCATACTTAAACGTTGTAACAATTGTTAATTTTTCATTATAATTAAATTAGAAAAATTGTATTTAGAAAATGTTAAATTTTGTAAGAACTGAGAGGTTTAGGAGTTTGTTTTGTTTTCCAAAAGTTTTCGATATCAATTCTCCAAGTTTTGAGAAAAATACAGAATCTTCCCCTTTCAAATAAAAAAGTAGTTTTTCCCATATAAAATAGTTAAATAACCAGTATTTTCACGTTTATTAATTTCCTGTCAATTTTATGCGAAATGTTTTCTGAAGGCAACATGTTTGGTGAGCCTTACATGTTCAGATGTCCTGGTTTAGAGGGTTCTAATTGGTTGGTTTAGCTTCTAGAGTTAAAGTAGATAGGGTAAGATCCACCAAGCATGCGTGGTTAAACTTGTTTCTGGAAAGAAGTCACTCTTCTAGTGAAAAATTTTTAAAGTGTTTTGATTTTCTTTGTCTTGCTGTTTAAACTTTGTAAGTAAAAAGAAGAAATGTTTCAAGTTACTAAAAGCTGGTTATTTCTTTTGGTTCCAGATCTCCCGGAGGCAAGTTTAGAAAATTTTAGACCATTTTAGACCATTTTGGACAATTTTAGACAATTTAAAAAATTTTTAAGAAATTTATTTAAAAGGTTAAATAAATAAAAAAAAGGTTTTGGTCTGAAGATATTTAATTTATTATTTTTGAAGATTTGTTTTAATGTATTTATGTTCCTTTGAGTCAATAAAAGAAGAGATTTTTACTGTCGTTTTTATTATTATTTGTAGAAGAAACCAATTTTATTTGTTGAAGTTATTTATAAGAAGATAAATAAAGAAACATTTTATCACTGGACAAGTCTTACTTTATTCTCTCATTTAAGTTTGTTCAACATATCAAAAATAAATAGTAGCTTTAATAAGGCTACAACGTATTTTGATAGTATTCCTCTTGCATATTTATTATTCAAAGTTTATGTCACAATTCACATTTTGTGAAAACACCTATTTAGTTGTAAAATGTCATACCTGTAAATATGGCTTGTGTTCATTTTCATAATTTAATTAAAAAATCTCTTTAATAATACAAGGAAACGTAAACAACTATTCTTTGTTTCTACGGCGAGTATGCTGTACATTTTATTTTTTAAATGTATTTACTTTTCGTATATTTTTTTAACTTTAATTATATTTCTATATACAAGTATTTATAATTAAAAGAACTATTTACGTTACTAGTAATACTTTTGGGATCTTATCAATAAAATAAATATATCTACACTTTGGAAATTCTTGATTTTATCTTCTAAACTTTCATCTCTTTAACATTAGCATAACCAACAAATCATATTCGGCAGTTCAATACACATAACTTCCTGTATTAAGGAACTTCAACTTTATGTGCCATAAAAACAATATCAATGGTAATTAAATTGTTTGAAAGATAACACAGATCTGAGGAATAATATTAGATAGAGCTTTTATGTTTCTTTTAATAATTTTATAATGAACATCAGTATATACTTATGTTCATTATAAAATGTTTATTATAAAAAAAGATTTGAACGATTGTATTAAATTTAGATATCACACTATGCTTAGCATTGTTGAATTGTTAGTTAGAAATATTTGAAGCATAGCTGATGTAAATATCATCATAGAGGCATTAAGTTTCCACATCTTTGTTTTCAAAACAGTCCCTTTAAAAATTACGAAAACTGGAGATCTAACAATAACACACACACACACACACACACACACACACACACACACACACACACACACACACACACACACACACACACACACACACACACACACACACACACACACACACACACACACACACACACACACACACACACACACACACACACACACACACACACACACACACACACACACACACACACACACACACACACACACACACACAAATACACGCGCGCGCACGCACACTTTCTTTGATTACTTTTATTTGAAGTTTTCCTTCATAAATAGAATAAGCTAAAATAACAAACAGAATCTTAAGTAATTTTGCATTGTACTTAATATATCTAGTGTAGTTTAAAAAAGGATACTGCAAATTACGATAAACCATTATGAAGATAACATTTAAAACTGAGAATAGTTACAAAGTAAAGTCATTTTTACACTACAAACGATATATTCAGGATGTTATGCTTTGTATTTTATATTATAAGAATACGCAAGATTTTGAATGATCAAGAAAGGAAATGTGAAAAGATTCCAGTTCATGAAAGGATATTATTATTTTACAAGGGTAGTACAGAAATTATTGCATTTTATGATCTAATTCATTACGTGTGTTTTATGCTAAATTTTTATTTTAGTCAGATTTATTAAATCAGATTATATTAACTAGAACACAGCGATAATGAAACATATTTGTCAATATGTGGACGAACCTATCTAATATTTTGCTCATAAATACAATGGCACTGCAATTTTCGAAAATTTAATTTAATAATTTGGAAGAGCCATACATATATATAAATGTTGATTAATACGTCTTCCTCCAAAGATTAGAAGATTATAAGTTAATGAGCAGGAGAGCTAAATAATGTTATAAATTGTACCTTCCCATCAATGTATTGCATGCATAAAGAACCACCATCAACGTTGGTGGGGACAGGGGACCTACCCTTAACTACGTGGCTTACCAGGGTAATGGGCAGGGAGGGATACATCTACAATGACGTTAATGTTTAAACTAGTTTTTACGTTGAGCTATTTTATGAAGTCGTTGTTAACGTAACAACAAAACATGATGTCTGAATTATTTTTTATGACCCTGTGGCAAAATACATGATTTCAAAATATTAATTTAATTAAATATATAAGAACAAATATATATATATACCACTTAGCTTTTATATTAAAAGGCAATATAGTCAATTTTTATGATTTTTATATCACTTTTCAGATTTAGATTTTAAATTTAGTCTAATGCACAGGAAATATTAAAAAAATTAAATACCTTAAAAGTAATTATTATGCCTATTTCGTTTTCCACTCATTCTCCATCCACGAATATGATCAATTAAGTCACCCTTACTGTAATATATTTAATTATTTTTGTATAATAAATGAAATTCAATCATGTAAAAGCACAAAATAAAATGTTTCACTATATTATTATTGTGGAGTGTGTTTGTAATTAGCTATGAAATCCCACTTTTAACATACACTATTTAACTTTTTATCACCACTAAGCGTACGTTGTATGTTAATTTGCATAGTTAATAGCAGAAAGAATTATATTTTAAACTCAAAGTTGAAACTCGTTATTTTATATAAAGAAAGCAATCAATGTAATGAATCAGTTATTTTAAGAACAGAATGCTTATTACTAAAATGTAGACTATCGTCAATAGTATAACCTGTAATATTATTTTTTATCAAATAATTAAAATAAAGTTGAATGAACACATAGAAAAATGTTCTATTTAATATTGGGAAAATTTATAATTGCAGGTTTTAATACTAAAAGTATAATTTAAAATGATCGGACAGTGCATGGCAAGTTTGTTTAAAAAGAGAGAGTATACAGAATCTGGGGAGAAGGTCGCCAAAAACCTTAAAAATACAAGTTTTTGTTTTTTTACATATAAATATTCCTTGTTTTCTCCTGAAAACAATGATATATACCACTATTTACATATATTAAAGACAGATTTTATATATATTTTTTGTAAAGTCCTACATTGAATTTGACTGAGTTAGAACAGAGCGATTCTACACAGTGTTTTGTTATAGTATACTGTAACATTGTTATAAATCACATATGTTATACTCTATGTACTTTTTTTATTCAGAACATCTGTGTTGTTGTTGTTGTTGGAGAATAATAACCTATAATAATAATACATCTGATCTGAGACCTAGTGCCACATTCAGAAACGGATGGGTTCTAGACTTCGTCGTCTCAAGGCTAAATCTAAAGGCATTGTACTAGAAGATGGAAAAGGCTTATCAGGAAAAGGTAGGCTAACTGATGCTCAAATTGATCTTTTACAGACCTACTATGGCTTAGCCATTAGGAGGAATGTGGATAATCTAAAAGGAATGAAAACATCTATATGGGCACTCTACTTTCACAAGATTTCAAGTGACGAAAACCCCCAACACGAACTTTGCCCAAAGGGAATTGATTCTTGGTGTAAATACCAAAAGGCAAAAGCAGCTGGGGAAGATTATGTTCATAAAAGCTCACTGCCAGTAACAGTAATGCTCCACATAAAACAAATATTTAGAGACCTATCTAAAGATGAACTGTTACAAAAATGTCTTCATGGAAGGACACAAAATCCTAACGAAAGTCTAAATCATGTAATATGGTCAAGAATCCCAAAAAGGGTGTTTGTAGGCTACAATACACTGAAATGTGGAGTATTAGATGCAGTTATATAATTTAATGATGGTGCAATTGCCAAATTACAAGTTTTTGAGAAAATGGGGGTAGAAGCAGGAAAAAACACTTTCAAAGGACTGCGTAAAATTGATGTCATCCGGCTAAAAAAAGCTGAAAAAGCTTCCCAAGAAGTCACCAAAGAAGCCAGAGTAAAGAAAAGACAAGTAAAAAGGAAAAAAGAAGACCAGGATCAAGAGGCAGAGCCTCAATATGGTGCTGGAGATTTTTAAAAGTAAGTTTGATGTTATTGTTTTTCTTTCGGAGGGATTTTCCGAAACTTCTTATTTTGAGTGTTTATGTACCTGTATTTCAAGTTTGGAGTAAGATGAAGACTTAACATTTTTTGTGGATGTTTATTATATGTATGGAAACCTGTGTACCCAAAATAAATAAATTTGGTTAACAGAAAATAGTTTTAAAAAAATATTTTATACTATTATAAGTTAACTTTTTTTAAAAAAATATTTATTTATTTTTTAATTTTTTTTTTGTATTTTGTTTTGAAAGTGGGCCCAAAGTTACTTCTATGTGTCCTTAGCAAGTTTAAAAAAGATCATCCCAATAGGCCTAGTAGTTTTTGGTCAGCAGGTACATGAATAGTGTATTGTTTCCCATTTAAACGCATGTTAAACCGTGTAGAGGCCTTCTCCCCTTATTGTATAATTTATATCTTTAAGCATAGATGGTCTTAACTTGAACGTTATCATGGAAAAATATTAAATGTGTAGTTTTAACTAAATACTATAAAAATATTTGTTTGAACTTGACATATAAAAAATTAAAACAAAATAAACATATTGTTCTATTTAAAACTATTCTTAATTACAATATAGTTAAATCTTTTTTTATATTTCTAACTAACTTAATACTATGATTAAATTTTCTTTAAAACTATTAGTAAAACCATTATACAAGGCAACATTATAATTTAGTGGACATTTATGTTTACAAATAACATAAGGATTTGACAAAATATTTTTAAAATAATATAAAACATACAATAATAAACAACACAATCGCACCTAAGTAATGTCATATTTATATTTTCATATTTATTTTGTATTTTTTAAGTACTTTATAAATGATTTAATATAAACTAAATATTATTAAATAGTTTGTAATTATAAATTAAAATAAGATTCAGGAATGCTGCACCTATAATATGTTAATATTTAATCTCTGAGATTATTGAAACTTTTCCTGTAATGGAGAACATACTGTGTTTATATAAAAATTCCGTTAATATCTTACTTTCACTGTACGTGTATGGGTGGGCGGGTGGGTAACAATCACTTACGTGTGTAGGTGTTCGGGTGGACCAATTTGGCACTGACCAATGATCGGTAAAATATCAAGACCAATTATATGTTGTGCTGTTATGTTTATAAGATATTTCCCAAGAATAATAAGTGATAAGAAATACAACTTTATCCAAGACTTTAGTAAAGTTAGTTACAGTGCATTCATTTAAGTATAAGATACAAATTGTAGCTACACAAGCAAAAGTTGATTTATAACAAGCATTAAGTAATCAGTTCTATTTACACACATTTGCCTAATAGTGCCCCCGTAATGTAGGGGATGAGACCCACTTTACCGGCTAATACATATTCAGTAGTTACTGCAGCAGTGAAGGGGTAAGCGGAATCAGTGTTTATACTGATGCGGAATCACTGGGGGTTGCTGGGGTGCAAGTAAAATAAAGCCAGTCCTAAAATAATTGATATATAGTTTATTATTATAAAGCTATTAACCCTCCAGAGGGCGCACGTCGGTCTTTTAAACCGAAACTCACGATTTTCGTCATTACTGAAAAAAGAAAGCAAGCGGAATCTCCTCCTCACAGATACTTGTCAGGGAGGGGGTGAGCTACAAAATGGTGGTGGTCGGGAGGAGTTAGTTCTTATCTGACCGGCACAGTGATAACAACAGCGGGAGTTCGGTCATTTCCACCGAAGCGCCCAACGACGTCTTTGTACGCGATCGGTCGTTCAATACTACTGTACATGTATGGGAGGGTGAGTGGGTCAATACTAATGTACGTGTATGGGTGGAAGGGTGGGTCAATACCACTGTACGTGAATGGAAGGATGAGTTGGTCAATACCACTTGACATGTATGGGTGGGCTGGTGGGTCAGTACCACTGTACGTATATGGGTGGGTGAGTGGGTCAATACTAATGTACGTGTATGGGTGGGAGGGTGGGTCAATACCACAGTACGTGTATGGGAGGGAGGGTGGGTCAATACCACTGTACGTGAATGGAAGGATGAGTTGGTCAATACCACTTTACATGTATGGGTGGGCTGGTGGGTCAGTACCACTGTACGTATATGGGTGGGTGGGTCAGTACTACCATACGTTTATAGGTGGGCGGGTGGGTCAGTACTACTGTACGTATATGGGTGGGTTAGTGGGTCAGTACCACTGTACGTATATGGGTGGATTAGTGGGTCAGTACCAATGTACATCAATACCACCATACACATATGGGTGAGCGGGTGGGTCAATACCTCCTCCGTACGTGTATGGGTGGGTCGATGGGTCAATACCCGTACGCGTCTTTGTGTGGCTTGTGCTGGGAATGACGGAGAAGAAAGTGAAGATGATCAAGCCTAAGATCTGTGACAGTAGAATCTTTATATCAAGAATCGTTTTATCTTTTTAGTTACATAACCTTATTTTGTATTTTTTTAAGGTAAGCTATGTTTTTATGTCAATAAACATTTCCGATACTATGTTATGTACTTATTTACCTTAATTTCCATTAAATCTCTGTTCTTTTTTAATAAAAAAGTTAATTCGGTCGAAAAAACCGATGCACCCTCTGGAGGGTTAAACGGTAGTATTTATATTACTGTAAGCCTCTGAATTCATCAAAAGACAGTATTAATTTTAAATCTATTATAAGGCCAGTGGGCAAATAATTATCTTTACAACAGAATTGTTGGCTCATAAGTGGTATTTTTTTTACTTGTATGAAACAAGCAAATATCTTGCGGTATTTATAATACTAAAAATAATGAAAATACTAAATTTATCTATTTTTAATTTTAAAAATATATATATTTTGCTCTTGGTAAATGAGTACAGAAATGAGTAATGAAGTAAAATATGTGTTTTCAATCAATAACACATTTTTCATTGCACAAGTACTTTAAGATACAATATATATATATATATATATATATATATATATATATATATATATATATATATATATATATTGAGGACTGATTTATTACATTGAGTATATAACTACAGTATACAACTTGTTATAATGGGATCCTTTTATAACATGAATGATTGGACATTTTTATGGTTTTATAAAAATTC
Source organism: Stictocephala bisonia (assembly GCA_035578905.1). Lineage (NCBI taxonomy): Eukaryota > Metazoa > Arthropoda > Insecta > Hemiptera > Membracidae > Stictocephala > Stictocephala bisonia. The sequence goes on from JAQJVL010003945.1 coordinate 9,830, forward strand.
ATATTTAGAGAATTTGTTATCCCCGTTAATTAGCCACACATTTTAAAAGTGTTTTTTATAGTTAGTAAAACATAATTAATTTAAATTCAAATGCATCAATGGCTTCTAGTCTGAACAGTATGTGAATAAAGTAAATTCATAAAATTGTTATTTATTAAGCGATTTTTAAAAATGTATCACTAGAAAGGAAAAGTTGTTTACAAAATTTATTGTAACTTACTATTTTTTTTATAAAAGCAGTGTTTTTTATATGTGTGTTAAAATTAAAAAAAAATGGGTGTGCGTCGGACCACACGGTAGAAGTTATACTTCTTTGGCCATTCTCATACACCCACTCACGCACACAAACAGACAGGATATATAAATGAAATATAAGTCATTTTTCAATATTATTCAATATATTTATCTTCAATATATTATACGTGACTTCATTATTATATTATACACCTATATTATCATTATCAGTAATTTCTTCGATTAAATTTCTTCGATTAACAATCGATTAATCGATAGTTCTTAAAAATTTGTTCTTACTTTTCAGCGTGACGCGGTTTCTCGACCAGCATCCCATCCCAAAGTGTCTAACGGGCGCAAAGAAGTATAACTTCAAAATAAAATTACCACCAGTTTGAAATTAATCTATAGTAATAAAGTTTACTATAGTTTCAACTATCAAGTAGTCATTTTCGTGGCTTTGTAGATTTCGAACTCTTCAAACGTGTCCAACATGAAACTTTTTTTTACATATATGCAGAATTTCTGTGTTTGTATCAAAATGATCTATTTTGTGATTGGAATCTATCAGGTGCCGAGCGAATTTGGACCTGATAAAATACTCCAATAACATGTTGATTGAGAAATTATTGTATGGCTCAAATAAACTTTTCAATATAGTCCTTCAGCTTCAAGAAGATAACAAAGTTGGTATTACTGATCATGACCAAACAGCTGACTCTAGGAACGGTGTAGGCTAATCAACCTGTCAAATTAGTTCAGTGACGAGTACTGGCTGGTAAACAATGTTTTCGATGTACAGTACAATCGTGTTTAAATGTGTATTATGTTAGTAGTAGTATTACCTGTTTTCTGCAACGTCCCATGGTGAGTTTTAGTCAAATGGTGAGTCGGGAGTGGGGGAAGGTCACGTGACCGGATTCAAGATGGCGGTCCCGGATCCAAGATGGCTACCCCCATTCCTGCCAACCTGTTGGGAATTTTCCCTCCCAAAATTTCCCTCAAATTCCCAAATTTCCCTCAAATTCCCTTTTTGTACTATATAAAATACACTATTAGCCTTGTTATACTATATAAAATGAACTTTTTTCTCACATCATACTATATAAAATACACTCTTAACCTAACTTTTACAATGTTATACTATATAAAATACACTCTTAGCCTAGCTATACTATATAAAATGAACTTTTTTTTTGTCCAATAAGGCGTCTTTTCCCTCCCGCGCCAACTCAGACTCGGTACCCCGTGGGAAAATTCCCTCCCAAAATTTCCCTCAAATTCCCAAATTTCCCTCAAAATTCCCTTTTTGTACTATATAAAATACACTATTAGCCTTGTTATACTATATAAAATGCATTATTTTCTCTTATACTCTATAGTAAATCTATACTCTGATTGGTCCATTTTTTTTGTGACGTCATCCAAGATGGCGGCGCCCATGTTTCCCGCCAAATTTTCTAACCTCACTTTTCCTAACCTCACATTTCCCTCCAAATTCCCTTGTTATACTATATAAAATACACTCTTAACCTAACATTTACCACGTCATACTATATAAAATACACTCTTAACCTAACTTTTACCATTTTATACTATATAAAATACACTCTTAGCTTAGCTATACTATATAAAATAAACTTTTTTTTTTTGTCCAAGACAGCGGCCGGAAACAGTGCTACCACCCTCCCCTCCCAAATTTCCCACCAAATTTCCCTCAAATTCCCTCGTTATACTATATAAAATGTACTCTTAGCCAAAATGCACTCTATTTACAGTCTGGGTTGGGCTAACCCGGGTTAACACAACGTGGGTTAATAAAACCCAGGTTAACACAACGTGGGTTATTAAAGCCCGGGTTAAATCAACGTGGGTTAATAAAACCCGGGTTAACACAACGTGGGTTAACCCAGGTTAAATCAACGTGGGTTAATAAAACCCGGGTTAACACAACGTGGGTTATTAAAGCCCGGGTTAAATCAACGTGGGTTAATAAAACCCGGGTTTTATGGGACCTTGACCCAAGTTTCCACACCACCCAAGAGGTATAGGGTCATTGCACTCTGTGCAAAGGCGCGTTTTTTATTATAGTGGGTGTCCCCAGTAGGCATAATCCCACTTACTTTAATGTAACTTGCCCCAACCATCGCAAGCTACGGTGATAGCCACTCCATAACAAAATTGCTACCTCCCTAGTATTATTTTTGTGTTTTTTTTATTTATTTATTTATTTTTTTTTTTTTTTTGGATCCCATATAAGTCTAGCCGCCACTTTACTTGGAGAAGCCTTTCAATGTGACGCAAAAACTTACAAAGGGCTTTTATTTATTTTTTATTTCTCGTTACTAAAAATATCCCTTACTCACACCCTGGACTTACAGAGTTTAAGCCAGCCATAGAGTGTTACACACATCCAGATACACGTACCGTACGAGGGCCCATTGCATACTAGATGCATCTGCGACTCAAGGTCTTACGGGGATTAGCCCAGCCCCAAGCTGCAGGACCGCCTCAGGACTTATGCGTTTTACGGCTGCCTTAGAGAACAGTCGGGCGATTTTTTTATTGAATTTGGGCCGCCCTCACCTCGACGTTACGGTTATTGCACTTACACACACACACATACACACTGGGTTACGGACCGTTAGACCACCCCAGAGCCCACACACCATGGAACTACAGATTACAAGTTTTAAAACTTAAGTCTCTAAATGCTTCTTTCTACAATTGGAAGTTATTATAGTCTTTAATAATCCGCGCTCCTTTAAGTTCTTCTAATATTGTAATAATCTCACTGTCATGGTCAGTGTTTCCCGCCTTTTTTGAGGCAATCAACAAACGCGACCTGTCTACTAATTGATTAGGATCGTCCCAGCTCGAGTAATTAACCTTTGAAAATTTTAAAACATCCTTGTATACTTGTCTCCTTACTTCATCCATTTCATTTCCATAGTCTGAACTACTATCAAAGTAATCTTGCTCATTTGAACTATACGTCTCCCCACCCTTATCTGCATCAAGTGAATTGTTTTCAATCTCATCCACATGATACCTACCTAATTTTTCCATTTCATTTTCATCGTCTGAACTACTATCAAAGTAATCTTGCTCATTTGAACTATACGTCTCCCCACCCTTATCTGCATCAAGTGAATTGTTTTCAATCTCATCCACGTGATACCTACCTAATTTTACAGGTAACCTATCTGGAGTTTTTGAACGTTTCCTAGGATGAAAAGTACTGTCTATTGGATTATTTACATACATTATACTACTTTCCTCACTTATTGGTGTTAAACCGTTAATTAAAGGTTTAATAATGTTTTTATATTTAAGACCCCTGCTTCCTTTCACCATTCCATTATTAGGATTTATATAGGATTTTGTTTGCAGCAACATTTTTCTGTACGAATCCAAATCTCCATCTCTATAGTCTTTAATTGATGTTTTTATGGGTTTCCTCATAAAAACTAACTCGAATAGATCAGATGACCCAGGATATACCTTACCGTCAATCAAGATGTTATTTCCTTCAAATTTAACTGACTGTGTACCCATTTTAAATTGTTCACTTCCTTTATCGAAAGTGATCCCATAAGTATGGTCAGCTGCATTATTCAAGTTTTTTTATACTAAACTGTAACCATGACATTAGATCACTCCCAACTTCACTATGTGCATCGTTACCTTGAATTGAGGACACTTTTAAAGCTTGAGCTTTCTCAGGTTCAGTGGAAGCCGAAGCTGATACAAGATCTTGTTCATTCGAATTCATGTTTAATAATAATAAAGAATTTAGAAAACAACTCTATTTATAGCCTGGGTTGGGCTAACTCGGGTTAAATCAACGTGGGTTAATAAAACCCGGGTTAAATCAACGTGGGTTAATAAAACCCGGGTTAACACAACGTGGGTTAATAAAGCCTGGGTTAAATCAACGTGGGTTAATAAAACCCGGGTTAACACAACGTGGGTTAATAACACCCGGGTATACAGGTCTGGTGGGAAATGTTCTTCTGGCTGGAGCGTGTAGCTCTTTGGCGATGATTTCTCTCTCACATTCATAACTGGATTGAATTGTGTCCAATTCATAACTGATTAAGATTTTTGTAAACCAAAATATTTATTGGTTTTTAAGGGATTCCGCACAGCTTCCCCGTCATAAATAGGGTCTTGAACATTGCTCAATTTTTTATTATCAAACGTCCAATGGCCACTATGCTGTCTTGGAGTGTTTAATAATACATATTCCATATTAACAGCATCTGTAGGTAAAACGGGTTTACCAAGGTTTCTAAGCAATTTCCCTTCTATATCAATGTCCCCATCAGGATAAGTCCTTTTTAAGGAAGACCTATTAACAAAACCCATAGTTGCAGCATCCGAATTTAAGACTGGATCACGCAACTCTCTTATAAATTTGTTATTAGCTGAAAATTGCATGTCAGAAGTCCTTTTTAAAGCGTAATTCCGTACAAATTGCATATTTACCGCATCATCCTGTAGAAGGGGTGTGGAAACATTTCTAATAGTTCTGTTTTTAGCATCATAATGATCGTTTACATCTGATAATGATAGACAATTCTTTTGCACATACGCGGCATTTACCGCGTTGTGGACATCAGACTGGGTCTTTGCTACACTCTGCTCAAATCGACCTAACTTGTCCACACTCATACTGACACTACAACCTTTCCATTGGAACAAGCTTTTTATACAAGACAGAAAGTAGGTCAAGGTCACCCAAACGAGTTTTTAAAAAATAAATTTTATTTCCACAATTACAATCATGTCTTATCACTAAAAAATACAAAAGTCTTATAACTATATACTAGATGATGAAAGGTGAAAAGAGAGTTCTGTAGAATTGTTCCCACTCACACCATGGGAGATGAGATAGAGCGCTCCTGGCTGAATATTCCTCACATCTTCATTCTGCATTAGATGTACAAAGCGTTTTGGCAGGAAGACTTGAAACTTGGGTTCATCGCCTGGAACGTATGGTGCATCACTCAATGCAACTAATACTGCGTCACCGACAGCTGTATCAATCTTTCTAATGTGGTGAATGATGTAGTGCTTGTGCTCTTTGAGTTCTGAGCACCTCTTCGTTAGCAGCACCGAAGATTTGGATTGAGCATTGAATTGCTCAACCAACGTTTGAAGGTACTGTGGAGATGTCATCTGAAGCTGATGTAGATGTTTCCTCTGTAAAGTCTGAGTAATACTGATGCATTGTCAGTGGTGTTGTGGTGTATATATACCCTCCAATATCCCCACCACTGCAACAATCTAACGGATCTTGTAAAAAACCCAAATTTTTATTCCTCAATATCCCCCTCCCCCTCACTCGATTCAGATTCTGATGTTTCTTCCACAATAGGCGAATCATAATCAAAGTGATTAATTCTTTCCAGCGCTTTATTAGCATACAAGTTGCTATATAGCTTCAATGTGTTAATGTTAGTCAAATCCAGAGAGTGTTTAAAACAAACGCACGACTGAGAAACCTTTATAATATATTCATTCTCATTTACGCTCTGTTTGACATTCGGTAAAAAACCATAAACCAAAAACCATAAACCATTCGTGATGTAACACAATCACCCTGAGGCGAACCCTGAGGCGACTTTCGGGCCTATTTATTGCATTTGTAGCGATGTGTTACATCACGAAGACGTCTTCCTTAAGTTTCTAGACCACATCGGAGCTGACGAGTGTGGGGAGGAGTTGTATAATGCAGTACTGAGGCGGGTGAAGGGGAGTGAAGAAGTTGCAAGCTCTACAGCGGACTTCAGGGTTGATGTACTTAAAGACGACTCAGACAAGGAGAACACATCACCCAGATCCTGAGCCAGCACTAAGTAGTTTGTTACTGTAGGTTTAGTCTGTAAGATGTACATATTGTAAAAACTTTAATATATTAAATAAAGTAAAAAAAATATATATAAAAGAAAAAGAAAAAGGCTTCTTGGACAGAGCAGTTCATCCATAAGCCAGCTAAAGTACATAAACTTTTAACCACATTGGAAGATAAGGAGAAATACATTTTGCATTACAGAAACCTCAAGCTGTACCTTGACTTAGGTCTTCAACTAAAGAAAGTACATAGGATTCTTGCATTTAAACAGAGTACATGGCTTGCACCTTTCATCAACTTTAATACGGAAAAAAGAAAATGCACCAAAAATAATTTTGAAAGGGATTTTTTTAAGTTAATGAATAACGCTACGTACGGGAAATCCTTGGAAAATGTAAGATCTCGGATTGATTTTAAACTCACTTGAGTGTGGTGGATAGTTGCTAAAAATAAATTAAGTCTTAATTGTATCAGTATATCTAAGTGGTACTTTTAATGGATACCATCCTAACAAGAGTTAAACTATTCTTGGTTTGATAAATACCTCGATAAGTAGTATCCATTGGATTTATACCTTAGCCGTATTGTATGCCGATACGATGGTTGAGCGGACGGTATCGATGATGGAAGCGCTGGTCGACGGTTGGGGGTCGACCTCAAAGCGAGCAACCTTGGAAGTGGAGGGGGCTGGCTCGTCTGCTTTCCTCTTGAGGTGAGCGGGGCTACACTTCTTGAGGTGCCGGCTGAGGTTGGAGAGAGTTATCATGACTCCACAAGTCGTACAGGGACTTTGAGGCTCCCGGGTTATTGTAGGCCCGGTGCAGCTCTTGAGGTGGCGAGCTATGTTCTTCCGAGATACGAGCTTGCTGCATCTAGGGCATGCAATCTGGTTGGGGTTCATGATGATCTGCAACGAATGAAACACAATATCGTAAAACTCTCAATATCTATCTACTCGGGTATGTATAATTCTAGAAACTCTGTAGAAAATGTTTTTCAATATCTTGGTGAAGGTAAGATAAGTTAGGTTATGTTCCTAGAGAGTAAAACGAACTTATAGGTTATGTATACTTACTATACGGTTGCAATAGATGCGTTGTAAATAGCGGGAGCTGCTAGATGTGTCTCGTTCAAAAGTCTGAGACTGAATGAGGTTTGACCTGAAATCATCGTAATATATATATTACTACTACGTGAATCAAAATATTATTTTAAGCAGGATCCGTGGGAAATCTACAAGGACTTTATGTGGCTAGAACATGATATTAGTACTACATGATTCACATTTGATTTACACCTTGCTTACCGGTTCTGTAAAGAGGATGATGTAATACTCGATTATACATAGACGATCTCAGCAACCTGTACTCATTTCCAGTTGAGAAACGAAAGAGTAAACATCACAAGATGAATGAAGTGTTTATCGTGTTAAATAATCCCGATCCTACTGAGGGGTTCAGTAGTGATGATGAGACTCTCCTAGGGTTCTACAAGAACGGGGAAAATGTCGATACTGTTTCAGTGTACAGGTACTCCAGAACGATTGATGTATCCGAATACGATAGAGCGGATATTCTAGCTTATGGTTTTTTACCGAATGTCAAACAGAGTGTAAATGAGAATGAATATAGTATAAAGGTTTCTCAGTCGTGCGTTTGTTTTAAACACTCTCTGGATTTGACTAACATTAACACATTGAAGCTATATAGCAACTTGTATGCTAATAAAGCACTGGAAAGAATTAATCACTTTGATTATGATTCGCCTATTGTGGAAGAAACATCAGAATCTGAATCGAGTGAGGGGGAGGGGGATATTGAGGAATAAAAATTTGGGTTTTTTACAAGATCCGTTAGATTGTTGCAGTGGTGGGGATATTGGAGGGTATATATACACCACAACACCACTGACAATGCATCAGTATTACTCAGACTTTACAGAGGAAACATCTACATCAGCTTCAGATGACATCTCCACAGTACCTTCAAACGTTGGTTGAGCAATTCAATGCTCAATCCAAATCTTCGGTGCTGCTAACGAAGAGGTGCTCAGAACTCAAAGAGCACAAGCACTACATCATTCACCACATTAGAAAGATTGATACAGCTGTCGGTGACGCAGTATTAGTTGCATTGAGTGATGCACCATACGTTCCAGGCGATGAACCCAAGTTTCAAGTCTTCCTGCCAAAACGCTTTGTACATCTACTGCAGAATGAAGATGTGAGGAATATTCAGCCAGGAGCGCTCTATCTCATCTCCCATGGTGTGAGTGGGAACAATTCTACAGAACTCTCTCTTCACCTTTCATCATCTAGTCTATAGTTATAAGACTTTTGTATTTTTTAGTGATAAGACATGATTGTAATTGTGGAAATAAACTTTATTTTTTAAAAACTCGTTTGGGTGACCTTGACCTACTTTCTGTCTTGTATAAAAAGCTTGTTCCAATGGAAAGGTTGTAGTGTCAGTATGAGTGTGGACAAGTTCGGTCGATTTGATCAGAGTGTAGCAAAGACCCAGTCTGATGTCCACAACGCGGTAAATGCCGCGTATGTGCAAAAGAATTGTCTATCATTATCAGATGTAAACGATCATTATGATGCTAAAAACAGAACTATTAGAAATGTTTCCACACCCCTTCTACAGGATGATGCGGTAAATATGCAATTTGTACGGAATTACGCTTTAAAAAGGACTTCTGACATGCAATTTTCAGCTAATAACAAATTTATAAGAGAGTTGCGTGATCCAGTCTTAAATTCGGATGCTGCAACTATGGGTTTTGTTAATAGGTCTTCCTTAAAAAGGACTTATCCTGATGGGGACATTGATATAGAAGGGAAATTGCTTAGAAACCTTGGTAAACCCGTTTTACCTACAGATGCTGTTAATATGGAATATGTATTATTAAACACTCCAAGACAGCATAGTGGCCATTGGACGTTTGATAATAAAAAATTGAGCAATGTTCAAGACCCTATTTATGACGGGGAAGCTGTGCGGAATCCCTTAAAAACCAATAAATATTTTGGTTTACAAAAATCTTAATCAGTTATGAATTGGACACAATTCAATCCAGTTATGAATGTGAGAGAGAAATCATCGCCAAAGAGCTACACGCTCCAGCCAGAAGAACATTTCCCACCAGACCTGTATACCCGGGTGTTATTAACCCACGTTGTGTTAACCCGGGTTTTATTAACCCACGTTGATTTAACCCAGGCTTTATTAACCCACGTTGTGTTAACCCGGGTTTTATTAACCCACGTTGATTTAACCCGGGTTTTATTAACCCACGTTGATTTAACCCGAGTTAGCCCAACCCAGGCTATAAATAGAGTTGTTTTCTAAATTCTTTATTATTATTAAACATGAATTCGAATGAACAAGATCTTGTATCAGCTTCGGCTTCCACTGAACCTGAGAAAGCTCAAGCTTTAAAAGTGTCCTCAATTCAAGGTAACGATGCACATAGTGAAGTTGGGAGTGATCTAATGTCATGGTTACAGTTTAGTATAAAAAAACTTGAATAATGCAGCTGACCATACTTATGGGATCACTTTCGATAAAGGAAGTGAACAATTTAAAATGGGTACACAGTCAGTTAAATTTGAAGGAAATAACATCTTGATTGACGGTAAGGTATATCCTGGGTCATCTGATCTATTCTAGTTAGATTTTATGAGGAAACCCATAAAAACATCAATTAAAGACTATAGAGATGGAGATTTGGATTCGTACAGGAAAATGTTGCTGCAAACAAAATCCTATATAAATCCTAATAATGGAATGGTGAAAGGAAGCAGGGGTCTTAAATATAAAAACATTATTAAACCTTTAATTAACGGTTTAACACCAATAAGTGAGGAAAGTAGTACAATGTATGTAAATAATCCAATAGACAGTACTTTTCATCCTAGGAAACGTTCAAAAACTCCAGATAGGTTACCTGTAAAATTAGGTAGGTATCACGTGGATGAGATTGAAAACAATTCACTTGATGCAGATAAGGGTGGGGAGACGTATAGTTCAAATGAGCAAGATTACTTTGATAGTAGTTCAGACGATGAAAATGAAATGGAAAAATTAGGTAGGTATCACGTGGATGAGATTGAAAACAATTCACTTGATGCAGATAAGGGTGGGGAGACGTATAGTTCAAATGAGCAAGATTACTTTGATAGTAGTTCAGACTATGGAAATGAAATGGATGAAGTAAGGAGACAAGTATACAAGGATGTTTTAAAATTTTCAAAGGTTAATTACTCGAGCTGGGACGATCCTAATCAATTAGTAGACAGGTCGCGTTTGTTGATTGCCTCAAAAAAGGCGGGAAACACTGACCATGACAGTGAGATTATTACAATATTAGAAGAACTTAAAGGAGCGTGGATTATTAAAGACTATAATAACTTCGAATTGTAGAAAGAAGCATTTAGAGACTTAAGTTTTAAAACTTGTAATCTGTAGTTCCATGGTGTGTGGGCTCTGGGGTGGTCTAACGGTCCGTAACCCAGTGTGTATGTGTGTGTGTGTAAGTGCAATAACCGTAACGTCGAGGTGAGGGCGGCCCAAATTCAATAAAAAAATCACCCGACTGTTCTCTAAGGCAGCCGTAAAACGCATAAGTCCTGAGGCGGTCCTGCAGCTTGGGGCTGGGCTAATCCCCGTAAGACCTTGAGTCGCAGATGCATCTAGTATGCAATGGGCCCTCGTACGGTACGTGTATCTGGATGTGTGTAACACTCTATGGCTGGCTTAAACTCTGTAAGTCCAGGGTGTGAGTAAGGGATATTTTTAGTAACAAGAAAAAATAAATAAAAGCCCTTTGTAAGTTTTGCGTCACATTGAAAGGCTTCTCCAAGTAAAGTGGCGGCTAGACTTATATGGGATCCAAAAAAAAAAAAAATTAAAAAAAACACAAAAATAATACTAGGAGGTAGCAATTTTTTTATGGAGTGGCTATCACCGTAGCTTGCGATGGTTGGGGCAAGTTACATTAAAGTAAGTGGGATTATGCCTACTGGGGACACCCAATATAATAAAAAATGCGCCTTTGCACAGAGTGCAATGACCCTATACCTCTTGGGTGGTGTGGAAACTTGGGTCAAGGTCCCATAAAACCCGGGTTTTATTAACCCACGTTGAATTAACCCGGGCTTTAATAACCCACGTTGTGTTAACCCGGGTTTTATTAACCCACGTTGATTTAACCCGGGTTAACCCACGTTGTGTTAACCCAGGTTTTATTAACCCACGTTGATTTAACCCGGGCTTTAATAACCCACGTTGTGTTAACCTGAGTTTTATTATACCACGTTGTGTTAACCCGGGTTAGCCCAACCCAGACTTTAAATAGAGTGCATTTTGGCTAAGAGTACATTTTATATAGTATAACGAGGGAATTTGAGGGAAATTTGGCGGGAAATTTGGGAGGGGAGGGTGGTAGCACTGTTTCTGGCCACTGTCTTGGACAAAAAAAAAAGTTTATTTTACATAGTATAGCTAAGCTAAGAGTGTATTTTATATAGTATAAAATGGTAAAAGTTAGGTTAAGAGTGTATTTTATATAGTATGACGTGGTAATTGTTAGGTTAAGAGTGTATTTTATATAGTATAACAAGGGAATTTGGAGGGAAATGTGAGGTTAGGAAAAGTGAGGTTAGAAAATTTGGCGGGAAACATGGGCGCTGCCATCTTGGATGACGTCACAAAAAAATGGACCAATCAGAGTATAGATTTACTATAGAGTATAAGAGAAAATAATGCATTTTATATAGTATAACAAGGCTAATAGTGTATTTTATATAGTACAAAAAGGGAATTTTGAGGGAAATTTGGGAATTTGAGGGAAATTTTGGGAGGGAATTTTCCCACGGGGTACCGAGTCTGAGTTGGCGCGGGAGGGAAAAGGCGCCTTATTGGACAAAAAAAAGTTCATTTTATATAGTATAGCTAGGCTAAGAGTGTATTTTATATAGTATAACATTGTAAAAGTTAGGTTAAGAGTGTATTTTATATAGTATGATGTGAGAAAAAAGTTAATTTTATATAGTATAACAAGGCTAATAGTGTATTTTATATAGTACAAAAAGGAATTTGAGGGAAATTTGGGAATTTGAGGGAAATTTTGGGAGGGAAAATTCCCAACAGGTTGGCAGGAATGGGGGTAGCCATCTTGGATCCGGGACCGCCATCTTGAATCCGGTCACGTGACCTTCCCCCACTCCCGACTCACCATTTGACTAAAACTCACCATGGGACGTTGCAGAAAACAGGTAATACTACTACTTATGTTAATATTTATTCTTTGACGACATCAATTTAGATGAAGATTTAACGTTTGTGATATATGGAAAAATTACTAATTGATAGTTGAAACTATAGTAAACTTTATTACTCTACAGGAATTGAGGACGATAAGGTACGTAACCTGTTTTTTCAAGTGTCAATTTTAGAAGGCTAATCATGAATAAATTGAAATTAATAATAATAATTTTAAAATATATTATTATTAAATACTATATTTTAACATGAACCTTATTACAGAGTTTTTTAATAAACGCAAAGATAACAACAAAGATATGAATTGTTGTATGGAAAAATAAAATGGTTTCTAGTGGCTAAAGAAAGCGAAAATTGAAAACATATTATTCTTCATTTTTAGCTTATAGTTATACATAGAATCTGAAAATATTTTGCCAGCCCAACCTTTTAGTAACAGCCTGCATATCATACTCTATATATAGAATGTAATTTACACTTAACACTGGGGTAGTTATCACTGTTTGAGGGCCTCAATGTATGACGTTTGTTTACTAACAGTCATTCTAATTAAGAGCAAAAATAATATACATACGTGAAAGACCGTGTAAAATATGTCTTCTATTATTTCTTATAAGGGAATGTATGTAAATATGTTCTTCTTTGGATTTTACTAAGAAAAGAAATTTTTTTAGTTTTTGCTTTGTAATAGTTTAAATAATAGCAGTGTAAGTATATGCTACAATCTTTGTCAATGCTACAACACTGTTTTCCAGAGGTTTTATCATTTTGTTTTAACTTACAACAATCATTTTTATCAAAATTCAATAATAAAATTTTTTAATGTTAAAAGAAAGAGCCACTCTAGAACAAATCCCACTAAATAAGGAAACAGTGGACTTCAACAATCAGCATCAACTATACTGGGATACAACAGGGGACCACTTAATCACTAGTGAACACGTTGACGCAATAAAATGGCTGATCGTTGTTAATAGGCCCTATAGTACAATTAACTGTCAAATTATAAAAACATTTTTAAATATTTGACTTTTTGCAGTTGAAACTTTTTAAATCATTTAAAATAATCTTACAGAAAATACTTAATATAATTGTACATACTTACTATGAACAGATAATGTATGTGATTTCCACAAACGTGGTAACTCTCACACTAAAACATGGATAATTAATCCTGTTCTTCAGTTTTCTCTTAATTAATAAGAGATAAAAATGTGGATCAATAAACAAAGTTGAGAAGACATTTTATAACTTATACGCTGTATACATTTTTTGTATGGATTCTATTTAGTTTTATGTGGTATAGTACAGAAATAAATGTATTTAAAATGTAAATTTGTATAAATTTTACGTAATGTATTATTTGGTTAAAACCACTTAGATACTACGAATACAACACTGTTTTTATTTGCAAAAAAGATTCTTTTTTCCTTTTTCAATATACATTTTAAACTAGATAAATAATACAAACTATTGTAAAGAAGATTGCACATAACATAAGAGTCTGATGTTTTTATAATAATGAATATCTAGCTGTGGTGTTTTTCAGTGTGTATATATACAGATAAAAACCCCACAACATAGACTAAACACGACAATAAATTATTTAAAATTTATATACATATCAAAAATACACATTCTATGATCTGGATCTTAATGAAGTTTACCTTCTGATAGTTTCTTTTTGTAAAACAGCCCAGTCAATCCTCACCACTGTGAATTAAAAAGGCTTACCTGTAAAGGTCTTTGTACCTTGGTTCCTCTTATGGTCGAGCGATCTGATAGAACTTAATGAGGCTTACATTAAAGTTAACCGTCTTCATGTTAGTCTGAATAAAGTCATACTACAATATTTTAGATATAAGCTTCAACGGTATATCTTAATACCTTGATAATCTTAACAACGCAATAGTTACTTTGTTGATAAATTAAACCTAAGATTGGTTAATAATTTTATTTAAACTATTTTATGTCTTATTGAAGTAGAACATACTTGGCACTCATTTAGTAATTTAAATAACCTGTTTCGATCTAGTTAGTTGTTAAACTATCGTCTTTATTATTTACACATATATTACTGTATCGTTGTAAAAAACTGATTGATCTAGTTAGTTTTTACAACATCGTATTTACTACATACAAATATATATTACTGTATTGTTGTAAAACACTCTTCAAACTAGTGAGTTGTTACAATATCGTATTTATTATATGCATATACATTACTGTATTGTTGGAAAACTCTGTTCGATCTAGTTAGTTGTTACAACATCGTATTTATTATATACACATATATTACTGTATTGTTGTAAAACACTGTTCGATCTAGTTAGTTGTTACAACATCGTATTTATTATATACACATATATTACTGTATTGTTGTAAAACACTGTTCGATCTAGTTAGTTGTTACAACATCGTATTTATTATATACATGTATACAACTGTAATGTTGTAAATCACTTTTCGATCTAGTTAGTTTGTTACAACATCGTATTTATTATATACACATATATTACTGTATTGTTATAAAACACTGTTCGATCTAGTTAGTTGTTGCAACATCGTATTTATTGTATACACATATATTACTGTATTGTTGTAAAACACTTTTCGATCTAGTTAGTTGTTACAACATCGTATTTATTATATACACATATATTACTGTATTGTTGTAAAACACTCTTCAAACTAGTGAGTTGTTACAATATCGTATTTATTATATGCATATACATTACTGTATTGTTGGAAAACTCTGTTCGATCTAGTTAGTTGTTACAACATCGTATTTATTATATACACATATATTACTGTATTGTTGTAAAACACTGTTCGATCTAGTTAGTTGTTACAACATCGTATTTATTATATACATGTATATAACTGTAATGTTGTAAAACACTTTTCGATCTAGTTAGTTTGTTACAACATCGTATTTATTATATACACATATATTACTGTATTGTTATAAAACACTGTTCGATCTAGTTAGTTGTTGCAACATCGTATTTATTGTATACACATATATTACTGTATTGTTGTAAAACACTTTTCGATCTAGTTAGTTGTTACAAAGTAGTATTTATTGTATACATATATATTACTATATTGTTATAAAACACTGTTCGATCTAGTTAGTTGTTTCAACATCGTATTTATTGTATACACATATATTACTGTATTGTTTAAAAACACTTTTCGATCTAGTTAGTTGTTACAAACTAGTATTTATTGTATACATATATATTACTGTATTGTTGTAAAACACTGTTCGATCTAGTTAGTTGTTACAACAACGTATTTATTATATACTTATATATTACTGTATTGTTATAAAACACTGTTCGATCTAGTTAGTTGTTACAAAATCGTATTTATTATATACATATATATTACTGTATTGTTGTAAAACACTGTTCGATCTAGTTAGTTGTTACAACATCGTATTTATTATATACACATATATTACTGTATTGTTGTAAAACACTGTTCGATCTAGTTAGTTGTTACAACATCGTATTTATTATATACACATATATTACTGTATTGTTATAAAACACTGTTCGATCTAGTTAGTTGTTACAACATCGTATTTATTATATACACATATATTACTGTATTGTTGTAAAACACTGTTCGATCTAGTTAGTTGTTACAACATCGTATTTATTATATACATATATATTACTGTATTGTTGTAAAACACTTTTCGATCTAGTTAGTTGTTGCAACATCGTATTTATTGTATACACATATATTACTGTATTGTTGTACAACACTTTTCGATCTAGTTAGTTGTTACAAAGTAGTATTTAATGTATACATATATATTACTGTATTGTTGTAAAACACTGTTCGATCTAGTTAGTTGTTACAACATCGTATTTATTATATACACATATAATACTGTATTGTTGTGAAACACTGTTCGATCTAGTTAGTTGTAACAACATCGTATTTATTATATACACATATATTACTGTATTGTTGTAAAACACTGTTCCATCTAGTTAGTTGTTACAACATCGTATTTATTATATACACATATATTACTGTATTGTTATAAAACACTGTTCGATCTAGTTAGTTGTTACAACATCGTATTTATTATATACACATATATTACTGTATTGTTGTAAAACACTTTGTTGTAAAACACTGTTCGATCTAGTTAGTTGTTACAACATCGTATTTATTATATACACATATATTACTGTATTGTTGTAAAACACTTTTCGATCTAGTTAGTTGTTACAAACTAGTATTTATTGTATACATATATATTACTGTATTGTTGTAAAACACTGTTCGATCTAGTTAGTTTTTACAACATCGTATTTATTATATACACATATATTACTGTAATGTTATAAAACACTGTTCGATCTAGTTAGTTGTTGCAACATCCTATTTATTTATTATATACACATATATTACTGTATTGTTATAAAACACTGTTAGATCTAGTTAGTTGTTGCAACATCGTATTTATTATATACACATATATTACTGTATTGTTGTAAAACACTGTTCGATCTAGTTAGTTGTTACAAAGTAGTATTTAATGTATACATATATATTACTGTATTGTTGTAAAACACTGTTCGATCTAGTTAGTTGTTACAACATCGTATTTATTATATACACATATATTACTGTATTGTTGTAAAACACTGTTCGATCTAGTTAGTTGTTACAACATCGTATTTATTATATACATATATATTACTGTATTGTTGTAAAACACTTTCGATCTAGTTAGTTGTTGCAACATCGTATTTATTGTATACACATATATTACTGTATTGTTGTACAACACTTTTCGATCTAGTTAGTTGTTACAAAGTAGTATTTAATGTATACATATATATTACTGTACTGTTGTAAAACACTGTTCGATCTAGTTAGTTGTTACAACATCGTATTTATTATATACACATATATTACTGTATTGTTGTAAAACACTTTTCGATCTAGTTAGTTGTAACAACATCGTATTTATTATATACATATATATATATATTACTGTATTGTTGTAAAACACTTTGTTGTAAAACACTGTTCGATCTAGTTAGTTGTTACAACATCGTATTTATTATATACACATATATTACTGTATTGTTGTAAAACACTTTTCGATCTAGTTAGTTGTTACAAACTAGTATTTATTGTATACATATATATTACTGTATTGTTGTAAAACACTGTTCGATCTAGTTAGTTTTTACAACATCGTATTTATTATATACACATATATTACTGTAATGTTATAAAACACTTTTCGATCTAGTTAGTTGTTGCAACATCCTATTTATTTATTATATACACATATATTACTGTATTGTTATAAAACACTGTTCGATCTAGTTAGTTGTTGCAACATCGTATTTATTATATACACATATATTACTGTATTGTTGTAAAACACTGTTCGATCTAGTTAGTTGTTACAAAGTAGTATTTATTATATACACATATATTACTGTATTGTTATAAAACACTGTTCGATCTAGTTAGTTGTTGCAACATCGTATTTATTATATACACATATATTACTGTATTGTTATAAAACACTGTTCGATCTAGTGAGTTGTTACATCATCGTATTTATTATATACTCATATATTACTGTATTGTTGTAAAAGACTGTTCGATCTAGTGAGTTGTTACATCATCGTATTTACTATGCACACATATATTACTGTATTGTTGTAAAACACTGTTCCATCTACGTTTCCTTTTCTAGTAGGATGCTTATAATTTTAGATCGTCTATAATTATATGAAGTATTTCTCCTTAAATACTTATCCACATTACAATACAATCTTTATTATCTAGTTTTGTTTCCGACTGTCCGTAACACTCGACTTGACAATCAGGTAAACATATTTTTGTTAGATCAAATTAGATAAAATACAACCACGTGGAAGCACTGTTCTGCTCAGCAAACACGATTGTTTGGATTTTTCATCTTGACTATTACATGCACTGTTCTTATAACGTGTCATTGAATATCGGTTGTCAATGCATAATGCGTCCAAAATTCCCAGTGAGGAATTTGTATACTGCTCTAACTGATAAGCTTCAGTAGTCCACTTTTCATATGGGTAAATGGATGAGTTCATTAGGTACTCATTCTCAACATTATATTGTGGATTATATTCCACAATATATTGTGGCAGAGTGAAAACACTATGTTACTGTACATACTTTTAAAATTACTAAAATTACTCTATATATAAGGACCTATCTAATTATTATACAGAATGTAACATATGATATTAGAGTTTTAAATGAATAAAACACATTTTTTACGTATGACTTACGCCACAAGATTTCGACAATATGTAGTCATCCGCGTTCGCCTAGTCAAAATTCACCAAATCATTCCTAATTTCCGTTGCGTGTAATTTATTGTAGTCACTTCTATCCCGATGGCCGTCAATGTGAGTTATTGAAATCGGTATTTTGTGCCTTTTGCGTTATCTGGCTTTGGTATCCAATTTGACCTGCCACCACATTAGGCCGGATAACCGAGTTTGTACTGTTCTTTATCCATATTAATAGATTCACGTTGAGTTCCTTTCGTAAACAATTGTTTGTCTTATCTTCACAAATAAATTTAATAAATAAATTATAACAAACTAAATAGGAAAAAAAGATTAAATATATAAAATTACGATCATAAATTAAGCGAAACCTTGTGTATTTTTCGTTGGAAAAATACATGTATGTACTTATACCATACACAATGTACATTCTAACTAATCTCACGTATTTGTGCGGTGGAATGTATATTATAGGATGTGCATGTTTATTTAAACGTCATAATTATTCAATATGTCTTTCAGCACATTAGAAAACAATTGCCATTAGATATAAATTTATTTTTTTAGAACTATAAATACTATCATACTATTTAGTATATGTAATCAGATGAACAAACAGAATACTGAGTAAAAGACTAAATATGTTTTTATTTAGTTTCAATAGCTTGTAAAAAGGTAATTATGCAAATGTCACAAGCAAGCGGAACACTGCTGCTTAATATAGGAAATGTGGCCAACAACTTTTAAAACGAAAAACCCTTTTCAATATTTCATTTATTTTAATTTCTTTTTACAGTATGTTTTGCTAACCTTTGTTACAAAAGTGTTATTAAAGTTTTTAGTCACTTGTTTTCAATTTAAAAATAGCACTGGTATGACGATGCAAGCCTCGATTGTGAAGTATAGGTTGATAATAATTAAAATCCTCGAAATAAAACGATATTTTCAAAGGAAACATCGGTCTATATCTGTTTTATTTTATATCTGTTAAATATACGGCTTTATAAATCTTCGATAAACTAATTTATTAATTAATATTGGGATATTATTTACTCTTTCCACCTACATTTTACGTTTTACACTTTCAAATAAAAGATCCTATGTATTTAATTCTTTATTAATTATAAACACATTTTCTGATACTTGAGTAAATTAAATAAAGGCGTACTTGAATTTCCGGTTTGCACTGTCAGAAATCTGTTGTTCTTTTCACTGTCAATATTATTTAAGCTACTATGTAAGCGTTCGCAGTTCAAAATGTCCACCTAAATATGAGGTTACTTTATAAAGTGGATAAATATTCTAACAAGTACTTGGTATGGTAACAAGTACAATACCACTGAACGTGTTTGGGTGGGCGGGTGGGTCAATACCACTGAGAAATGTCTCGTATATTACGAGGTAAGGGTAGCAGGGAAGGGGTATATAGTATATATAAGCAAAATCACTGAATCGTCATTAAATTACTACTGTCAGCCAAAATTATGTGCACCCGAGTTTGAAGGTCGTTTTCAGAGGAATTAAAAGACATTAGAAAAATCTAATCACACTAATGTTTCCTCATTTGATTGTACGATATTGCATATGAATTTTGAAATTTGTTGTAGTTTACAATTTTAAAACACTCTTTTGCACTAAACACACTTTTGCAAGAAACAAGTCCGTCAGGATGACATATATATATAGATGTTTGAGATCGATGTTCTTTAATTTTTCTTAATCTTTTAAATTTGATCTTTTTATTTTACTACAAATTTAAAGGTTATCATACTTTATGTTAAGTAGTACGTATATTACGAATAACGCACACATATGAAATAAATTTAATTCTACATGTTTAAATACATTTTGTACTCTACTTTTTTAAAACATTGTTATCATACATGACTAAATGTTCAAGTCATCTAAAAGTTATTACAGTATATTAGTATATTTTTGATTAGTTAATCCAAAATTTAGTTACCTTCAATCTAACTTAAATTTCAATTAGAAAATTTATTATTGTATACAATGAAACGCCGTCATATTTGTACTGTTATTTGTAGCTATCACATTGTGAGCGTAGCGACCTCCTTCCTTAACTGGAATATAATCTTAGACTTCTGTATAGAGGTTCTGCGATTCCTGATTTAGTTTCTGATATAAAAATCATATGATTAATTTGGAGTTATGGAGATTGTATAGCGAAAAATTAAGAATGTTATGTATTTATATTTAACTTTTTGGTTTGACTTATAAGTGTACTATGCCAAAAATTAAAATCTCTAGATACATAGGTCATAAAATTGAAAACGATTTTTATTATTATATTAATGACTACGATGCTGAAGCGAAACATGTTTAAAAATTTAGTAAGTTTTAAAATTAATTGGTGATGTAAGCAATTACGTTACATTTATTCATGATTACTTTTAATGATAATATTTATAGTTTTTAAAGGAGAGATCAATCACTAAAAAGTATTCGTATTATAGGCGTCATGTTGGTTTTATGTTGCAGGTGAAAGATGGAAAACGGAGCCAACAAGGCCAGACTACCAACTTCTCTTTTAACATTAGTTAAACTGTGATCAGCGTCACCCATAGTTTCCTAATGATGGCTTCTCTTCTCTATCGTTTCATATTCATCTTCCCGTCTGTAATCACACTGGGAAACTCAACGATAGGTAAGTAAGATTTCAATACAAAAACAATAAGTAAAATATTATTGGAATTAATAAGGTTCACCATGGTATACAATCAAACGCTGTAATGCACCTTTAAGTTTAAATTAAACTAAATATTTAGTTAAATTGCTTTTTTTCATATTTTACTCTTATTGTCATAGTTATGAAAACCCGTAATATTTTAATACTTTTGGAAACTAAATAAATGATAGCCCACTTATTAAAAAAGCTGTAAAGATAATAAACATGCTGACTTGCCTCACTATTAGATATTTGTGATTGATTACCACCAGGAGACTCCCCCTGCTACACGGAAGTTCCCCCTCAAGTTTTCCCCTTTATTCACGTAATTGTATTAGTTGTGTAATTGTGCTCGTCGTCAAAGAGAACGAGAGAGCATCTGCTTAGTCGGAACTCAACAATATGTGGTGTTGAGTTCCTTATACGTAAGTGTGTATTTTAACACTTCACAGATCTACAGTTACAACACCAATTCGTTATTTAACCAATTTAACTTCAGTATTTGTTATTGTTGATGGCCTAGTATAAATAAAATATAATTAGTTTGTTATTTGTCACTTACATCAGCCCACCAACATATTAGTAAAACCATGTGTGTGTAGTCCACCTGTATTATTTTTAGATACCTAGTTTAGATACATAATACAATTTATTTTAGTATTACCTATTCTATTATTTGTTTATGTTAAGGTCTATTTTTTTGTACTGGAAATATTCCAAATAATGTAAATAAATTCTAAATAAGGTAAATAGGACGTTTCAGAAAACGTCTTCATTCATTTAGCTCTGACCTCTATTTACATGTACGTTTTTGGTAGTGTTTCAATTTCTAAACTAAAGAATTTATTCATTTTGTTTTATTAGCCTCCAGAACTGTTATATTATTGAAATAATACTGGTTGAAATTACCTTTTTTTCTGTCTTAACAATTCTTCAATTACATTACTGCTACTGCTATGTACATTTAAAAGCATATAGCTTCATCATCAGGCTTCCAAAAACGTCACTGTTTAAAACATTAAAACACTAAAACTACAAAACATTTAAACAGATTAAAAAATAAGTACAAGACATTTTCCGGCCGGCGATAATCAGTTGGTGTCTATCACCGGCCGGCAAATGTGTTGTACTCATTTTTTAGTATGTTTAAATGTTTTAATATTTTGTAGTTTTAGTGTTTTAATGTTTTAAACAGTGACGTTTTTGGAAGACTGATGATGAAGCTATATGCTTGGAATTGTACATAGCGATAGCAGTAATGTAATTGAAGAACTGTTAAGACAGAAAAAAGGTAATTTAAACCAGTATTATTCCTATAAAGAATTTAGTTTTATTTCTTTTTAAATATGCATATATTTTCAGTACCTGGAATATTTAATAAAAATCCTTAGCTATGAATGTTTTATCTTCGGTGATTAATTATCGTCCAACATATATTCATACAAATATAGATCCATGAAATATTAAGTCTGTAACGTTATTATTTATACCAATGAAAAAAAATGGTCGGTAGCGTAGTCGATTCAATTCCAGATTCATGTGCTAAAGGTTCTCAGTTCGATCCCAATCAGAGTTAATACATTTTTAGAAGGATCAGCTGATAACCACCGGCTGTTCATTTTTCATTAGGCTATTAATTAATGACACTTTCTAAGGAATAGTCGGCCTTAGTGTGTAACAATGACTACATTCGCTCATCTACACTCATCACACTCATTCGAAATACATATTCGCCCATATTTTGACGATCGGCGTCTTATGAATAAATAAATAAAAATAAATTAATAAAAATAAATAAATAAGCCAAAATCAAATTTTTATTACTACGTTAACTTTAATATTGATTGAAAATGTACCATACACATGGTAAAAGGTAATGTATCTATAAATAAATTAAAATTTTGTGTTGTGTAAACTATTTTTAATCCTTGAAAATTTAAAGAAATACGTAATAGAATACAACATGCTTCACGATTTTCCTCTATTGATGAAAAATCATGATAGGAAAATCAGCAAACTAATACAATTTGCTGATATATTACTCAAAATCAACTATAAATACTGTATAAAAATAATACGTATAAGGCCATCAAATAGGCCCATCAAGTTTTTTATAGAGTATACAGTAGTTGAGATTCTCAGGAACAAAAATGTTAAAATGCTTTTTTTGGTGTTAATTGTTTTGATATTTCCAATCCATTTTTTAGATCTCCAAAAATGTATAGTCAAAAATTAACACCAACGAATTACTTTAAATAACACTTGATTTCAATTTCAATGTGGAACTATAAGTAATATTACGGCTTTATACAAAACGAAAATAAAATCATGAGTCAAATCATGTCACATACTAAACAAATTGCAAACAATAGAGGTTGATACCAAAGGAACTATCACTTGAAACAATATTTATAGTGCAAAAATAACAACTGATAAACTAGGCAGATAGGAAAACCTCCTCAAATATTAGGAAATTCTCGCTGTTGTATCCCTAAAAAATAATTTAAATAAGTGTCACAAGACTAAGTTTAATTACCCGACAAAACACATCTATGTCAAGAGGTCGAAGTTTCCATTAAATAAACAGTTATGAACAATCCTTTACTAAAAAATAACTTTCAAACAGCAAACTAGTTCTGTTATTGATGCTAATTATTAAACACATAGTAATTACGCAATTTCTTGCCAATTCTGAGATTACGATTTATTCTTGAAAAAGTGCTGAAATATGAGTTTATATCTCTTAAGTATGTAATTCCAACCGAGGAAAATGTTTTTTACATAAAACGTGATAAACTAGTTGGATAAACGTGTGTAAATAAAACCAACCTTTGTATGAATCGTTATTTTTAATTTTTTTATTTCAGATATTGTTGTATGCTTAACATACTTAGACATATAATTAGCTTGCCAAAAAAATAATTTTTTTCGGCAAAAAAATTTTTTTTACTTTCCTAACCAAACATAATCTAACTTATTCTAATTGCCTATTTCCTCAACAAATCTCATAATTTCACATGACTAGCCTCCGAAACACAGGCCGGCCGTCCCTCCAGTCTATAGGTTAATTCGGTTTTTGTGGTCAATAGCTGATGTTTACAATAATCGCATAATGGGTGCTAGCCACGAATGTCGGCGAAATAAGTTTTTCCGTCTTATCTTGAGATATATGTTGATTTAGGCTAAAATAGTGTTCAAATTCATGTTCAGCAAAAGAAACACATCAAATTAAAAAAAAAAAAAGAACAAAACATTATATATATATTAACGGGAATATGTGACAAATGCATAAATCTATATCATCATATTTTTGTCGGTTAAATTCATGATTTTCACAAAATAAAAAGCCTATCTCGTGAAAATATAGATAATTTGAGGTAAAGTTTTCAAAGTTTGTTAGATAGCAAAAAAATGTATAATGAAGAAATATATAAAATATTCTTTATAATTCAATCTGAATCTTTATGATTCAGAAGATGTGATAAGAAACACGCTAACATAGAGCTATAATGTTTCTAAAATAATTACGTATTTACGCACTTAAAGGGAGTTTCTTTTAGGCAGGTTCCCTTTTATAAGTATAACAATGGTGCACTTATAGGTATATGTTGTACCGAGGTCCTTATTGGTTTGTTTGCATTTGCAGAGTTTGCCCCAACAAGGCCTCTCGTGGTAGGAGAAGAAGATCCAGACTTCAACGGTCCCATTAGAAACGTTACAGTGGCTCTTGGGAGAGAAGCGGTCCTTGTCTGCCCTACCACTGATCTGGGCAACTTTAAGGTACTTGTCTTTACCCAAAAGTACTTATATACGAGTAGATGATTTGTGTTAAAAATATACTTTAAATTAGAATTGAAAATTATCCAAGATGACTATAAAGCAGTTGAGACCATCAACTAAGAATTAATTTCCTCATATATAAACGACCTACAGAAGTCATACATATATAAACGACCTACAGAAGTCATACATAAATAAACGACCTACAGAAGTCATACATATATAAACGACCTACAGAAGTCATACATAAATAAACGACCTACAGAAGTCATACATATATAAACGACCTACAGAAGTCATACATATATAAACGACCTACAGAAGTCATACATATATAAACGACCTACAGAATTCATACATATATAAACGACCTACAGAAGTCATACATATATAAACGACCTACAGAAGTCATACATATAAACGACCTACAGAAGTCATACATAAATAAACGACCTATAGAAGTCATACATATATAAACGACCTACAGAAGTCATACATAAATAAACGACCTACAGAAGTCATACATATATAAACGACCTACAGAAGTCATACATAATATAAACGACCTACAGAAGTCATACATATATAAACGACCTACAGAATTCATACATATATAAACGACCTACAGAAGTCATACATAAATAAACGACCTACAGAAGTCATACATAAATAAACGACCTACAGAAGTCATACATATATAAACGACCTACAGAAGTCATACATATATAAACGACCTACAGAAGTCATACATAAATAAACGACCTACAGAAGTCATACATATATAAACGACCTATAGAAGTCATACATATATAAACGACCTACAGAAGTCATACATAAATAAACGACCTACAGAAGTCATACATATATAAACGACCTATAGAAGTCATACATATATAAACGACTTACAGAAGTCATACATAAATAAACGACCTACAGAAGTCACACATAATTTCGTCGGAAAAAAGGTAGGCTGATTACGTCAACTTACTAAATAATTTGGTTCTATTCATACGACATAAATAACAATATTGGATACTATTTGTTCTTGTTGGTATTGTAGAAATTCTATAGATGCAGTAGAAATTCATAATAATGTTAGTGATAAATTAAGTTAAAAAACAAAACATAATTCGGCATGAAAACTACATTAATTGTCCTACTTAAAATTTAAAGCAAATACCCGTAGGTTAAAGATGAAAAAGACAATATTTGGAAATAGCTTTACTACGACTAAACAAAAATGTATTAAATGTAATATTAATATCATACATATACACGTTTTCATTCGTAATAAATATTTAAGGTAATGAAAATCCACAAAGAATATTTTTTGTAATTGTATATAGTTACTTACATTTGAACAGTTGTTACCATTAAATATACCAATATATTCAATGTTAATCACATTTTATGATGCTGTTTAACCAAGCCAGTTCAATCGACGTTCAAGTAACCTGAGTTGTTAAGAAAAACTCAATTATTGAAAGTAATACTAACACTTAATCCAATGACAAACATAAAGAAAACTACCCAACTCGGTAAACTGTACAAGATTGGATGGGTCCATAAAGCTTTCATGGTAACTTGTACAGGGCATTAGGGCCTTTGAAATATTACCGACAATATTACAACACATAATGTCCCCTCTTCTTACAACAACATGCTTATAACCTTATATTTTGATTTTAGTTACCATATTAATATGAACTATGTCGTTATTAACTACAATAGGAAGTTTAATGATATAATACAATTATTTGATTTTTGTTAGGCTGTGATTATTCTGTATATTATGGCCAGCTCACTAATATACAGATGGTAGTTTTTCTTTAGTTACAACCAAGATGCATTGATTTTATACATCATTAAAATGCATACTATACGTATATTAGCAAATTTTATTTACATTTTGAACCTCTTTTGGTTTTCTTGGCTGGGGAGCAATACTCATATTTTAATTTGTTTTGTTATCTCTCATCAGGTAGGTTGGATGAAGGCTGATGACCAAACCATCCTGAGCCTACACAACCGGTTGGTCACCCACAACCCCAGGATAGGCATCACCCATGACAATAACAACTGGAGTCTCCACATCCGGCAAGTGAAGGAGGGGGACAAAGGCTGTTACATGTGTCAAATAAACACAAGTGTTATGAAGAAGCAGATTGGCTGTGTAGACGTCCATGGTGAGTACTCCACTGCAATATAACATTGGTAGGGCTTTGTGAGTAAGTAAAAACTTCAATGAAGTAGTTATGAAGGAGCAGATTGGCTGTGTAGACGTCCATGGTGAGTACTCCACTGCAATATAACATTGGTAGGGCTTTGTGAGTAAGTAAAAACTTCAATGAAGTAGTTATGAAGGAGCAGATTGGCTGTGTAGACGTCCATGGTGAGTACTCCACTGCAATATAACATTGGTAGGGCTTTGTGAGTAAGTAAAAACTTCAATGAAGTAGTTATGAAGGAGCAGATTGGCTGTGTAGACGTCCATGGTGAGTACTCCACTGCAATATAACATTGGTAGGGCTTTGTGAGTAAGTAAAAACTTCAATGAAGTAGTTATGAAGGAGCAGATTGGCTGTGTAGACGTCCATGGTGAGTACTCCACTGCAATATAACATTGGTAGGGCTTTGTGAGTAAGTAAAAACTTCAATGAAGTAGTTATGAAGAAGCAGATTGGCTGTGTAGACGTCCATGGTGAGTACTCCACTGCAATATAACATTAGTAGGGCTTTGTGAGTAAGTAAAAACTTCAATGAAGTAGTTATGAGGTAGCAGATTGGCTGTGTAGACGTCCATGGTGAGTACTCCACTGCAATATAACATTAGTAGGGCTTTGTGAGTAAGTAAAAACTTCAATGAAGTAGTTATGAAGGAGCAGATTGGTTGTGTGGACGTCCATGGTGAGTACTCCACTGCAATATAATATTAGTAGGGCTTTGTCAGTAAAACCTTCAATAAAGTATAACATTGTCATTCAGAATAATATTTCGTA
Organism: Stictocephala bisonia; assembly: GCA_035578905.1. Classification (NCBI taxonomy): domain Eukaryota; kingdom Metazoa; phylum Arthropoda; class Insecta; order Hemiptera; family Membracidae; genus Stictocephala; species Stictocephala bisonia. The sequence goes on from JAQJVL010003945.1 coordinate 38,005, forward strand.
AAAAAACGCTCTAGTGCTTTAAAATATTCAATTTTATTTTAATAGTGTGTACATACTATTTCTAGAAATTTGGCAAACCATCGCTTTGTCGTTCACTAATTATAAAAAAACTGCCCAGTCCTGTTGATTAAATTCCGAGGAATATAACGTTGGAACAACTGTACGTAGTTATGTTTAATAATCATTCGTCACAATGGTTAGTATCTGATTATTAGTATAAAGCCAAACAATTGTTTAAAATTTAGAATTAAACAAGAAACGTGTGATAGTATGAAAATAAAATGTAAAGTTTAGTGTCATTATTTTTTTTAAATCGTTTAATATGAAAATTCGTTACAAACAAATAATTTTACATTAAGAGTTATGTTCATATCACAATCAAGTTCTAGTAATTGAATAATTTTTATAATAATACTGATGGAATAGTATGGATGAATAAAAAACTCTAGAAAATAGTTTGAAGATAAACAAAAATCCTAAGACAAATTTGTAAGTAGACCTCGTAATTGAGATTAATATAAAAATTAATTTCAAAACGTACGTAATTGATATTTAGCTGAATGTTATTTACTTATAATGTTTTAACATGAATTTCCATTGGTAATTTTTTTTTTTTTTTTTTTTTTGGTTTAGCATAATCTAGTTTTACTTACCTTCGATCGAATTTTTAATAATAAGAAACAAGCGTAATAATCTTAAAATAATATTGTGTATACTTAATATTCAATCATATTTCCAGTACCTCCAGACATAGAGGACGAAGGGACCAGTTCTGACGTCACAGTGCATGAGGGAGAGAACGCAACCCTGACCTGCAGAGCCAAGGGTCATCCCACCCCTCGCGTCAGCTGGCGGAGAGAGGGTAGCGAGCAGATTGTCGTCCGTAAGACGCCAAAGGAAACCAAATCAGGTGCACAACCGAGACGTTAAACAAAAATTAAATACATGTACATGATTTGTATATTTAAGCTTACATTCAATGTATGGTAACGTTAAAATCAAGCGTATGAGTAATCCTCCAAAATTAAGGGCCATATAACGAAATTCCCATATTGGAAGATCTCTTAGAAAGCTGTGACTGTTACTGTAACTATGAATATGCTTCGTGATAAAAGTGGCGAATAATAATAATTGATAGCATATATTTGCTTACCTTTTTATAATAAAAAAATTCAAACAATGATAGTTGGCATTTGTAATTTTTTCTTGATATCCAAACATATATTAAAAATATTGTTTTCTTTGTGTTTATGATCTTAAAAGATGTATTTATTTAAATTCATTAGTATTTAATATATTATAGTGAACAAATAAATTGAAATCACTTTACTATATTAATATTATAGACTTTGTATATCTAGGCATGTGTCATAACAAGGTTTGACATTTAATGATAATTATATACGAAGGTTTATCTGTTCAGTTTCTTAAAAAAAGAAAAAACAAAAAAAAACAATATATACTAATACAGTATAGACATGTCTTATGTAGACAATGAAATGTTGCGTTTAAGATAAAGCTTCTATCGTTTTATAACTTGATCGTTTGTTTACACTTGAATATAGCACTAAACAATAGAAGTCTGAAGTTAAATAGCGGATATTAAAGTCAAGGTTGAGTTTCTGTATACAGCTTAGAGATTAAAGTTTGTTCATTACTGACTTTATCACATTATAGAGGCAAAAACTGCACTTCACAGCTTTGCTTTTGTTGAATAAGATGCAATTTTACGTAAGTTGAGCAGTCTTGAAATATGAAACTTATGCTCAACGCTTGTTTCCTTAAATAATATTCAAGATTGAACGCTTTAGTTGTGTATTTCACAAACAGTAAAACAGTAACTATATGAACCTTACTTTATTACATTTTATAAAATATAATAATATTCAAACAGTCCTGCTAAATAAATGTTTAATTAGTTTGAAAAGTGCGTTTGACGAAAAACATAAAAATTTATCAGTCAGTATATTATCTTAAAAATATTAAAAAATAATTAGTTATTTTATTTGCAATTACAAAATTATGGTAGTTGATACTTTCTCTACTGTTCAAATGTATAAATGAAGTAAGTTTTTAGTATGCTTATTTTAAAAACTACAACTAGGTTTCTGTATCCAAATGACAATCTTGCATATATTTAAATTAAATGTTCAATGAAACATGTTGCAATTTGTACTTTAAACTAGTGATTGGCCGGAATAAGTGTCTGATTCCTAAACAGGCGAAACTATGTTCCTTTAATGAGTTTTACTATAGATTATCACACAAAAATGTAAAATATGCTGCATCATTCATCATATTTAGTAACCCAATAGAGGTAGACCACATTACTATCAAAAAAACAAAAAACGGAAAAATTAATACGCTTGTATAAATCTAGAAAATCTTTGAAACCATTATAAATTTGTCTCCATTTCACTATTGAACAACTTGTAGCAAGTATTATGAAGTTTAGAGTACAATGACAACTTAACAGTACAAAATTTGAATGGTTATATAAAGCTTTAATGGTCACCTGTGTTAGGAACTTTAATGTATATAAGTGTGTATTAGGAAGACCTTAAGGCCTCTAGGCCACACATGGGGACAAGCCAAAGCAACTCTGTGACTCCATAGTGAACTGTGTACTTCTAAGAAACCAACCCCGCCCATACACGTAAATATGTATTGACCCACCCGTGCACGTACAGGGGTATTGACCTATCCGGACTCTCATACACGTACAGGGGTATTGACCTTTCCGAACTCTCATACAAGTACAGTGGTATTGACCCACCCACTCACCCATACACATACTGTGGTATTGACCTACTCGTACTCTCATAGCCTACAAGTACAGGGGTTTTGACTTACCCAACCCCCCACTCGTACAGGGGTACTGACCTACCCGGTCTCTCATACAAGTACAGGGGGGTATTGACCTACCCGGCCTCTCACACACGTACAGGGGTATTGACCTATCCGGCCTCTCACACACGTACAGGGGTATTGACCTAACCGGCCTCTCACACACGTACAGTGGTATTGACCTATCCGGCCTCTCACACACGTACAGGGGTATTGACCTAACCGGCCTCTCACACACGTACAGGTGTATTGATCTACCCGGCCTCTCATACAAGTACAGGGGGGTATTGACCTACCCGGCCTCTCACACACGTACAGGGGTATTGACCTATCCGGCCTCTCACACACGTACAGGGGTATTGACCTAACCGGCCTCTCACACACGTACAGGTGTATTGATCTACCCGGCCTCTCACACACTTACAGTGGTATTGACATATCCGGCCTCTCACACACGTACAGAGGTATTGACCTACCCGGTCTCTCATACAAGTACAGTGGTATTGACCTACCCACCCACCCATACACGTACAGTGTTATTGACCTACCCGGAGTCTCATACAAGTACAGTAGTGTTCACCCACTCGCCCACTCATACACGTAAAGTAGTATTAACCTACCCGGTCTCTCACACAAGTACAGTGGTATTGACCCACCCACTCAGAGTACGTTGATAACTGTATATAAGTATTATGTTTATGTATGTGTTACGTGTAGTGGAATCGCTGAGTGGGGAGAGTCTGAACCTGACCAAACTGGACAGAAGGCAGATGGGTGCCTACTTCTGCATCGCCAGCAACGACGTGCCACCTGCCGTCAGCAAGCGGATCACGCTCAACGTCAACTGTAAGTTTTAGCCATAAAACCTAAAATAGTTGTATTGTGTAAGACCTGAGTCATCTCATTTTTTTATATCTCAATAAACAATGTATTCCTTTAAATCGTACAGTGTAGTTTTCTTTTTTTTCTTCATTTAGTATTACGATATTCATATTTGGTCTATGATGATTTTTTAAGTAGCTAATTTACTGCCAAAAATCTACACACGTTTTTATATCATCTAAAAGAAAAAGCCATTCCAAATTTAAGTAACATGGTATATGATTTAAAATTAGGATATTTAATCGATTTATTTTTTATATGTCACAGATCATATTTGTATATTTTAGAGTGTGTCATTAAAATGTATTAAATTTCATTAACATTTCAATAAAAGATATTTTAAGTTTAATAAGACATAAATAAAATTTAAGTTTAACGACGCAAACATAAAGGACACCAGTTACATATCTATTTGTCTGCATTACGTAACTTAGTGCAGTTTAAGAAATAAGACACTTGAAATGTAAAACACACTTTGAACACAATTGAAGGACTATTTTCTAGACCCCAGCCAGTCCTAATGGACCATGTCAATATGGATGGGCCTGGAGTAAATGGAGTGAACTTCTGTAAGGGAGGAGGAGATTGGTTTAGCGCACCATTGTCAAGATATTCTTTCTCAGAAATGTAAGGGAATCCCCGGAGGGTCATTTGTCTGAGAAGGTCCATAAATGGGGTCTATAAATACACTTGGTCAGAGTTGTGTAGTAACATAAAGCTAGGACGTTTAAGTGCAAGGATTTAGTAAATTAAATTATGAGTAATAAAGACAAAATAAATCTTTCTACTACCTATTTATATTGGTATAGAAAACTAAAGGAAAACAGTAATAACAAAATATTAAAACTTAAGGATGGTGGTAAAGCTGCTAAACAAAAATCTGCTAAATAAATGTCCGATTTGTGTTTTTTGTGTGTCACCCGTCCATGTGTGTTCAATGTTTTTGAAGACTAATGACGACCTCACAAGCGTGAAGATTATACGTATTTTTGGCTTGAGAATGACTACATGAGTTAGTCGAAACCGGTCGCCATCTGACGACGTCTTGGGCCACTTGACGGAATTTAAGGTAATATAAACCTCTAATATAATTATACAGTGGTCCGGAAGCAATACATTATGAAATAAAACGCAGAGGATCCCTAAGCATACCAATTTACTCCATACAGGAACACGATTAATTATTTTAGCATAAAGGTTTTCAATTTTATTTAGAGAATTCAATATTATCTGTAGAGTTTATTCCTAATATTATGAAATGTTTTCACTGTTTGGCATTAAACAGTATAAGAAACAACGAATCCCTATAAGTGGTTAGGATTAGTAGAACAACAGTAGGTTTATGCATTTCAAGCTAATAATTACATTTATGCAATCTAGATTGATCGGATATCTACTCTAATCGGTGATCCGACACTGTTCACAAGAAGCTTGGTGTTGTTTTCTACACAAGTTTTTCTTTTATTTGACATAATAACAGAAATAAAATAAAAATAAAATCGGAATTTTTTAAGTTTGAACTTACTTATATATTGACCACTCCTTAATTCTGTTCGTGAGGTTCGAGCATGCATATCAATGAATTTCCCTCTCCAACGAGAGTTGTACATTCATGTAAAAAAAAAAAAAAAAAACATCTCGGACATGGTACCTAGAAAATATTCCTCCATGATTGGTTCATTTAGTTATCAGTATTTAATAGAATAATCAAACCAGCTGATTTCGTCCATGTGACGTCACGGTATTTTTCTAATTACTATGTTCTTGGCCAGATCAAAATCAGCTGTTTTTTGTTTTCTTTTAAATATGTTTTTTTTTTACGTTTTTCTTGTGGCATGTAACCAAACAATTTGTTGTGAATCACAATATTATAGATGAAGAACTATTATTATAACCGTTATTGCTATTTCTATATCAATCTTTATTTCAGTTGTTTATCTTTAAATTCAATAACACAAGCACCATCGAGCAAGTTATATAAACATAGCAGCAAACCTAAATAAGATTTTGAACAGACTGTACACAATAGACGTAGGAGAAATATGGTGGGGGATATTCACTAACTCGCTTGCACTACCTCTCCTACACGCCTATAACCATGGCCTGGTCTGTATGTGTTAATTGTAACTTGAGATAACGACAGTCGTATAATAATACAACGTAACTTTAAATAATTCAATAAACTTATTTATATTAGTATTAATCAATAAACATCGGTTAATTTTAATAGTAAAATGAAGGCTAAATATAAGTACAGCTTCTTTGTATATGTGCTTCCATTTATACAAAGAGCTTCACAAAACCCCAATTCATGCGTGGCCACTATACGAGCAACAGAAAGGGTGCATTTCCATGACAAAAGGGCTTATCAATGGTGGTATTATAGAGCTGACAAATATGAAAGACGTGGAATGAAGGCTAAACACCAATATCTGCGCTATAGATAGCTTGGAAATGAGGGAGAGAGAAGTGAGGGGTGGATTCAAGGGGTGAAAGGGGGAGAGAGAAGGAGGGATATGTGTAACAATGCTACATAATATTGTACTAAAGGTGGCTTGGAGATATATAAAAACGTTTTTTTCTATGTTGTTAGTGGTAATATATAAATGGTTCCAATAACCTAAGGGAACCAAAAGATTACGATATCAAAATGGTATACTGAGGGGAGGATCAAACAAAGAACGTGCCCGAGATACCCACATTTGGGGAATTAACAGGAGTCGTAGTGCAATGGAAATGCGTCGTCCTGACACTAACATGGAATCAAACATTTATCAACATGTAAGCAGAATTATTAAAATAGCATATAATGCTTCATTTTCGGATATTCTAGGTGGTATTTTTTTTGTGATTGTGGTCATATTTATTTTCAAATGAGTAGCTACTCATCACAGTTTTTTAAAAAAGTTATTATATTTCATATTGTGTTCTGAAGCAATCCTTAAATATTATTGACTGTGCCTTCAGCACAGGAGCCATAATATGACATCTTAAAAACAACTGTAATAATAAGCTATTGATTTAAAGAATAATAAAATAATAATAATAAAAAGAATTTAACGATATAAATTTTTGTGAACAAAAAAAATTAAATTTACTGGTTTAAAAAGTGAATGTACAATATTAAAAAACAAAATCATACTTGGTATATAGCACCAATTTAAACAAATATTTAGTATAATAAATAAGTAATTTAAATATAACTGTAATACATTGTTATTGGCCACTAATTTTCATTAAAAAAATTTTACTGTTATTAATGATTACCAAACCCAAAAAAGTCACCCAAAAAATATCAATGAAACAAAACAAAACTTAAAATATAATTTAATATGGGTAATATTTACTGTATTAAATATAATGTAAGATCTTAAATGACACAACGTTTAAATCTATGAACCCAAATATCATAATATAGAACAGGATCATTTACCCATAAGGAATCGATTAAATGAAAACAATGACTTGGAGGTAAAAGAGATGTAATATAATTAAACAGATACCTTTTAAATGGATAAAACTCATCCAACTAAAAAAAATTCCTTGGTCAATAGTATTAAAATAAATTTAAAATTTGAGACATCCATAGAAATGTCATATTTTTCAGGAAATTATTATTATAAATAAATATCGATTTATTAAAAATAATATTTAAACAAGATGAAACACACATCATCGTTGGTACAAGGGGTGTACATCTCTTCACGTAAAAAAAAAAAAAAAAAAAAAAAACTATGAATTAAACTGGAAAGTAAGTAACAAAAATGTATAATCAAGATTAATTTAAATGTGTCTAATGTTTATGAGACATATTCTTTTAATAAACTATTAACAATTAAATATGGAATTAAAAAACTATAGTAAAGGAGTAATTATTGAATTTTCTACAATTTGGTGACCACATGTTTTAGTTTAGGCCAATACAGTATATTTGTAATATAAGTTTGAACATGTTGGAAGTTGCAATATGCAATTCAGTGTTGGGGCGGGACTTAAATACCATATAGAGAAATTGAGAGTTGTACAAAATCATTTTATTAGAATTATATTAAGAAAGTCTATGAGAGAAAGTTCCTATCCTCATTTTTGTCATTTGAAAATACTCCCTATACAACACATTTTTGTTTATAAAATATTAAGATTGTTTTATATCTGATATATATATATATATATATATATATATATATATATATATATATATATATATATATATAGTGCTAGACGTAACTTTCAGAATACCTTTCGATTACCTAAAGTCAATAGATCTTCATTTAGACAGTCTTTTAGTTATCTTGGTCCAAAGTACTTTAACAATTTGCCTCTTGAAATCAAATTATGTAACTCATTTAATAGTTTTTATAAATCTTTAAAAATATGGTTATTCTCGTTAGAGGATACTAATTTCCTAAACAGTATTTTGTCTTAGTAACTTGTTGTTTTAATTCTATTAATAACTTAATTCCTAAAAATATATATATATATTTTTTTTTTTTTTTGTTTAGAATATAACTTATCTCACATAGAATATAGTATTAAAAAGAAAGCTTTTTTGTTCTTTTTTATGAATAGTATTTTTTAGTAATTGTAAAGTTAAATTTACTTCATTTACTTACAATGCAACAAATGTGATAAACAATTATAAATAAAAAGAAGGTGACATAGAAGACGGAAGTTAAAGTGATGGACTGGACTCTGTTTTTTTAAATTTACATATTTAGTTGCTCTGTCACAATACTGGTAATCGTGGCAGTGTAATTCCGAGTTGTTGTTTTGTTGTTTTTACTTTTGTATTATTACGGAATAAATCATTATTCTCATTATTCTCAGTTCGAGTAGCGACACTTTATAATTATTAAAAACTATAATTATTTGTGAATTACAACTGCTATAACTTGCTAAGTGTCATAATAAAGTTAATTAAAATAAGTTTTTTGTAGCTGAACATACTATTTAAAGTTTATTCGTTGGTAAAAAAACGGGAGGATTTTTAAAATAAAATAAATATTATGAAGTAAAGTAAATCAAAGCTATATATATTCATAAACTTGTCATATCTATTAATTTCATACGTTGAAGGGCAAGTTTAGAAGATATATTCAGTAACAACGATATCAATTAAACTGTTGAAAATCATTCCTATACAACTATTTTGTTACACGTACATCATCGAATGCACGTATTACTTCAGAGAAAATTACACCAATATACATGAATAATCCTTTGTGTTTAGGAGCATACAACTAAGCAGATAATTCATTTATTTATTATTATTTTTTATTTTTAGTTGCACCTGTCATTAAAGTACCTAACCAGCTGTTGGGGGCTCCGGTGGGTACAGACGTTCAAATTGAATGCTTTGCTGAAGCGTTTCCCAACACCATCAACTACTGGAAAAAGAACAAGGACCAGGTCATCTTACCAGGGTAAATATGTTTTCGATAATCTTGATTGAGTGTTTCTGGGTGGTATTTAACTATTGTGTCTTTATTGCTTTCAGTAAGATTCAATGTTATTAAAAAAGAAATTTTAATTACGTCTACGTTATGACATTAATACAGTAAAAGATAAAACAGCATCGCTTAGCTTCTAACAGGAAGATTTACAAAATATAGTTATCTTTATGAAATTATTATTGGTATCATCAATTCCAATACAATGAATTATTATCTCAGTATAATGTAAATACCAGTTAAAAAAAAAAATTATTCATTTCAATAGTTAAATAAAAGTGAAACATTTTAAGTGATACTGCCGAAGATTTTACTAATATTATTTTGCAATTTTACAAATAATTAATTTATAGTTGATAGTTTCTTATTGTTAACTTAATTTATTACCCCTTCAATAGTTTAATGTTAAATAAAGTGACTTAAGTAAAATCTAAGGACATCTATACTTATTCATAATTGATTTATTTTAAATGATGTTTCTCCTTTAATCATCTACAGCTAGTTACTTTTAAACAGTTAATTAAATGCAAGACATTTGACCCAGAATCTCTAAAGTTCTTTCGTTTTGTAAATAAAATGACAAATACTAAAACAAAACCCGTATTTTATTGTTTTTAGTTCATACGGATGCATTTATTTTGTTGCAGTTATATTATTTGGTCAAACTTTTTTTACATTACGAACTCTTTTCAGGTAAGAGAGAGACATCTTCGTTCCATGTTCTTGTACTGTAGGTGTACAATCTAGATTAGAAGGTGAACGAACCATTTGTTATTATGACAGTATAAATGATGTAAACACTTGTTGAAACTATTACTGTATCTTAAGAATATGGAATGAAAAAAATTGTCTTTTTAATGAAACTGTTAGAAAAAAAACACCAGGCATATATAAAATATCTTTACAGTATAAAATAGATAAGTAATTGTTTCCCATTTTACCTACTTAGAATTTAGGATGCTAAACAGAACTAAATAAGAGCCCTACAATTTATAATTAGGATGAATATTACTCGTTTATAGATGTTGAAGACATATATATATAATACCGAGTATACGACATATCACCTACAATCTCCACAACAGTTAGTTGTTCCGAAGTACTTTTTACAACCCACCCGCCCACCCATACACATACAGTGGTATTACACACTATTACACCCATACACATACTGAAATATATATAGGATATTTCAGTTATAGGTGATATATCCTACATAACGGTCAGTATAAAATGCAATCTTCTCCTTACTGTTAATATACCTGGTGTATAGAACAAAGAGGACACCATTGTCCTTCCAGTTTCGATTATAGAGATACTATTTGTTACATCTTGTTTGAACACATTATGTATTGGACAAATTTACGTCTCACTATTCTACTAAAACCATTCCTTTTTAGAATTTAAAACAAATTAATCTTGTCATGTAGAAATAAGAAATGATTCTATAAGAATATTGTTAATTTCCATACAGTAACTGCCATTTTTCATGTAAGACGACCTTGGAAACTTGAGTTAGCTGCAGTTTACTTTCCTCTCCCGTGTGTATTGTTAGAGAAAACACTCTTTTCACTATAAAAAAAGAATATTGAGCTCTTTTTCATTTACGAAGACTATTTTATACTGCGTACGAAATAAATGTTTAAAATTAATGACAGTAAAAATGTGTACTGTTGAATAGTTTCTCACTTATTTCATAAATCTTTTGTAAAAATAATCTACAATCGTTAAAATAATTTGGGGGACTTATTCTAGGTTTTATAATATTTAAAAGGGGTGTACACCTTCATTTGCAATAATAATTCCTTTGGTACAAATTGTAGTCTTAAAAAATAAATTATAGTAAATGAAATTAAGTTAAATTCAATTATCTATTTCATACAATTTTAAAAATAAACAGTTTAAATGTTGTCAACACATCATGATATAGATAAGCAAATGAAGTAACTGGTCAAAAGGCAAAGAATCGATCTGAAATAAGTTTAAATATTAATGGAGACTTGATTAATGATCCAATTGCTGTAGCTAATGAATTTAATGATTTTTTTCTTACTGTAGTTGATAGATTAAATATAAAAAGAGTACAGCCAGATAATCTTTATTCATTAAATTTTAAGAAATATTTTATAAGTAAACAATACCCAGAATCCATGTTTGTAGATCATGTATGTAAAGAAGATTTGATAAAAGTTATAAATTCACTTAAAAATAAATTATCACCAGGTATTGACAATATTAGCTCATCACTAATTAAAAAAGTCTACCCTAAAATTATTGACATATTGTTATTTTTAGTAAATAAGAGCTTTGAAAAGGGTATTTTTCCAGAAAAACTTAAAGTAGCAGTAGTAATTCCACTACACAAAATGGTTCAAGGCAGGATTGCAACAATTTCCGGCCAATTTCTCTGCTTTCTTCATTCTCCAAGATCTATGAGAAATTGATGAAAAAAAAAACTAGTCAAGTATCTTGAAAAAATCAGGTTTTTTAGTTCTTCACAGTTTGGTTTTAGAGAGGGGTTAAACACTGAACTTGCCCTTCACAATTTTATAAGTAATGTTTATAATGGGATAAATATGAACAAAAAAGTAAGTGCAAGTTTCTTGGATATAAAAAAAGCTTTTGATTGTGTTGATCATGGTATACTTTTGAAAAAACTATATAAATGTGGTATAAGAGGGGTGGTTTTTGATTGGTTTAAAAGTTATTTAGAAAATAGAAAGCAGTGTGTCAAAATTAAAAATTCATTTAGTTGTTTGGGTATAGTAAAATATGGCGTACCACAGGGGTCAGTTTTAGGTGCATTATTATTTTTAATCTACATAAATGATCTGTGTAATGCAAAATTTTATGGTGAACTAACATCCTTTGCGGATGACACTGCTTTATGCTATGTGAAAGATAATTGGAATGACATTGAGGAAGCTATGAATTTCGACTTTCAAGCACTACAGTGGTGGTTCTCTGACAACCATATGTTGTTAAGTCCGGAAAAAACAAAATTTATCAATTTCAGTTTAAGACAAAGAGTCTTCTTTACAAATGAAATTATATACAATTGTACAAAATTCTTATGTAGTAAGACATGCTGTACGGAGTGTGCTGTTATTGGGCAGGCAGACAATATTAAATATTTGGGAATTTTTCTTGATGAAGAGCTTAATTGGAAAATACATGTTCAACATTTAAAAAATAAACTTAATAAAACGTTAAGATATTTTTATTTCTTAAAAAATATCTGTAGTGAACAAACATTTAGAGTAATATATTTTTCCCTTGTACATAGTAGAATAGATTATGGGCTCTTTTGTTGGGGTGGGACTTATGAATCAAATATTAGGCACATATTTATACAAGAAAAAAAGTTTATTCGAATAATTTGTAAGAAAGCAACAATGGAAGCATCATATCATTTATTTTTAAAACAACAGATTTTACCTTTAAAATATATGTTTGTTCATAAAGTTTTAAAAATGTACTATGTAATGAAGAGAAATTTGCCTGAAATTGTCGAAATACATAAAGTTAAGCTAAGAAAAAAGGATGTATTTATGGTTCCCAAACCAAATCTCACTTTCTATACAAAAAGTTATTTATTTCTGGGACCAAAAATGTTCAATTCAATACCAATTGTTCTGCAAAATTTGAAAAATATAAAATTATTTTCCAACAAAGTAAAAAATTGGTTATTAAAGCAAGAAAGTATAGATTACCTTGTAAATATTCAAGTTTAAAGCAATACACTTTCAAACATATTTTTATTATTCATTTATAATCGTATAAATTTTAATACCCTATAAATACTTATTCACTGTATCATATATTTATTTCAGATAACATAGTAAAGTATACATATTTGGCAGACGTGGGAAAGTTAACAATTATTTTTAACTGAATAAATTCTTGGACAAACAACAATGGGACACGTTGGGTGTGTCTACTAATTATGGGCAGGGCAGGAAGATGGCGGAAAGGGATGGGATGTGACTCATGACGTTGTTTGTCGGCGAATACTTGGGATTGAGGAAAACGCCTGGTCTTTGACCAAATATTTGGACGCTTTCTCCGCCATTGTCTACATTCCACGGGACAAACCGTACTTCGTTTGTAAAACTAACTGAGTTAATTTAATCGTTAGTGAATTTGCTAACTAGTTAAAGTTAAAAGTTAAACATCCTCAAAACTAACGAATAAGTTGAAAAGATAACAGAAAAACTAACGATTGAACTTAATCGTTAATTATTTTTAATCATTAGTCCTAAGCCTGATATTTGGTTAGTCATAAATTGTTTCGTTTTTATTTTGTTTCCTATTATTGTATTATATAGCTAAACTGTTAGGGTTAGGATAACATTAAATTTAGAGTTAAGGTTTAAGCTATTTATGTTTTTATATTAGTGTTTATATTTTGAAGAATTGGGATTTTTTATTTTAAATTAATATTATTTGCTCATGCGCATATTAAGATTTATTTGAAAAGAAGGAACCTCTAAAACAGGCATTGCCTTAAGAGGTCCTAGTATTTTCTTGAAATATGTAATTTATGAAAGGTTTTGTTCTAGTAGTATAAGTTTTATTTTGTTAACAGAGAATTAAGAAGAAAACTTTTTATGTTTGAATGTAATTATATGTATTTTATGTATATATTTCGAGAAAATAAATATATTCTTATTTTTATATTCTTATTCTAGATAAACATTATTTTATAAATTCTCAGTTGAACATTTGGGTATTGTAATTACCAATAGAAGTATGAAATGTACATGTATGGTTTTTCAGCCCAAGGACGCATATAGAGGAAGTGAGGAACGTATACAAAGTTCACATGAAGCTGATCCTCAAAGGATTCAACCAGTCTGACGTCGGCACATATACTTGCGTCTCTTCCAACTCAATGGGAAACGCTGAAGGAGTTATTAGACTCTACGGTAAAGAATATATAAAATTAACCTTCTCAAATACGGACAAAATGTGAAGTTTAAATACTGTTGAAATATAAATAATACCCTTACAGCTTTCTGGTTATATTACAAAGAATTCATCTGTGTTTTATATAAATACTACTTAGGGATTTA
>JAQJVL010003946.1:0-52251 GCA_035578905.1 Stictocephala bisonia
AGTTGCCATGATTGACACCTTAAAAGGGTATTTCAATCAAAATTGTATGTTATACAATCTATTTCAACATTCTTTTTTCCTCCGTTATTGTTTTAATTTGTGGAATCTTACTACTTAAATAAATCAATTCAGAACTAACCTTTCACTACATAGAAAAATTATAAAATATATAGTTAGAATCTTTAATAAGAGCCTTGTTTGATCTTGTAAACTGTCATTAAAGAGATAAACCCCAAAAATACTATATGTGATGCGGAAAGCGAAAAGGGACCCAAAGTCGGCAGAGTAAAATTGTCAGTAGAAGTAAATAGTCGAGTAAAGGTTGAAAAATCGATTTTCGGTTTTCTTTATTCCTCAAACTCCTGCTTTCCAACGTAATATCGACTGTAAAGTGATATTTAATCGGTAACATTGAAATAATCATCGATAAAGTGATTGTTGTCAGGTTTGAGAAAAGGGACACAAAGTCGTTATGGAGAAATATTATGGAGCGATTTTGGGTCCCTTTTCTAGATACTATTTAAGAGTTAGTAAATCAACATTTCCGTTCACTCTAGCGCCACTTCAGATAACCACTTGAAATTTCGTCTAAAAAAAGAACATTTTCTTCAATAACACAGCTGTCTGCCGAATGTAACCAATCAGGTCTCTGCTGTCTGTAACCAACCAATCAGCTGCCTGACACGAAACAGCTGTTTTGTTGTTGTGTTCAAGTGGGTACAAAAAGATACAAAGATCTGAAACATATATCAGCCTGGGAACGAAATATATGTTTCAACTAAAAATGTATTTGTATCTTTTTGTAATGAATTGTACTGTATGAAAGAAAGAAAATAAAGAATTTATCTATCTATCTATCTATCATGAGCTAAGCTCAGGATTGGGTTTTATGTACTGCTGGGATTAAACTATTGGGTCACGCGGATCCAATGTTATCTTTACGAAAATAATTCGTAAACGTAAAAATGTAATTTAAATTCCCAAAATAATTATACATATAACCATTGGACTGCGAGATAATATAATTTTATAAGACAGTATATTAGGTTCATTTAAGAATTGTACAATAAGTATATAATTGTACATTATAATTTAAAAAATCTTAAGGAAATATAAAAATTACTTTTAAATTCCCGCAATTTATGTACATATAACCAACTATATGATAGAATATTGCACTATAATATAAATTAATAGGTTACGTACCTTAATGTCTTCAATTCATATTATAGTAATATAGTTTACTATAGTTTCGACTATAAAATAGTCATTTTCAAAACTTAAGAACGTTAAATCTTCATAAAAACGATGTCTTCAAAGAATAAAAATATTAAAACACAATTAGTAACATTTAAATGAGATTGTACTGTATATATAAAACATTGTTTATCAGCTGGTACTTGACACTGAATTGATTTCACATGTTGATTAGCCTACACCGTTCCTGGAGTCAGTTGTTTGGTCCTGATCAGTATTATTAATTTTGTTATCTTCTTGAAGCTGAAGGACTATATTGAAAAGTTTATTTGAGCCATACAATAATTTCTCATTCAACATGTTATTGGGGTCTCTTTTCGTGGCTTTGTAGATTTCGAACTCTTCAAGAGTGTCCAACATGAAACCTTTTTTACATATTTGTAGAATTTCTGTGTTTGTATCAAAATGATCTACTTTGTGATTGGAATCTATCAGGTGCTGGGCGAATTTGGATTTTTGTTGAGTGAGTTTTGGTTTAGGTAGGTGTTCGGAAAAGCGTTTTTTAAATGATCTGCCAGTCTGGCCTATGTAATATTTTGGACAATTTGAGCAGTTTAATCGATAAGTCCCAGTAGCTGTACTTTTTGGTAATGTGCTAGGTTTGGTTTTACTATTTAGTCTATAGCCTAATTTGTTAGAGGTTTTGTAGGATAAGGTTATGCCATTCTGTATCAGTTCACGTTTTAAAATGTGTTCTAGTCCACTGTTATACTCGGTAAAACAAAGTTCTTTCTTTCAACTGGTTCTTGTAAGACTTTTTTAGGTTGTGATTTATTTTTAAACTTACATATGATTTTATCAACTATAGAACAGTTAAATCCATTTTGTATAGCGGTGAATTTTATTATGTTTACTTCATTTTAATATTCAACTTGTGTTAAAGGCATAGATAACATTCTATGTATCATGCTATTGTAGGCAGACATTTTGTGGCTATTGGGATGGTATATGATGTTTGGTGGATAGTGTGGTCTGTTGTAGTCGGTTTTCTGTAGATTTTGTAACTAAGTTTTCCAGATTGTTTTGTTATAGTAGTGTCTAAGAAATTTATGCTATTATTCTCTTCGGTTTCCAGGGTGCATTTTAGGTTGTCGTGGATACTATTTAAATAGTTTTTTAAAAATTCTAACTGCTTTTTATTTCCTTTAAAGATTAAAAAAGTATCATCGACGTAACGGAAGTAAGTCATAATTTTTGAAGCATATTTGTTTTTGTTGGAGAAAATGTGGGTGGATTCGATATGGTTCAAATAAATCTCTTGATATAAATAAGGCACTTGAAATAACCGCTGAGGCATTTAGATTGCCACACCGAGTCTCTTCAATAAGTTGGGATCATTTTAGAGATGTACCATTTATTCGAGGGTCAGGAGCAGGTTATGGATATATTGGGAAGAAAGTTGATGGTTCAAACCACGAGATTGCGATTAGAAAAGCAGTTGGCACCTTAAGATCCTGGAAAGAAGGACTTGCCACATGGAGATATACTCCAGACTTGGCATGGACACGTACTCAGCTTGGTACCTTTGATAGGCCCAAGATAAGGAACGTTTGGGGAAAGGCTTTCCACAATATCATATTGGAAGGAATGAATGCCTACCCACTTATTAATGCATACCAGTGCTGGAAGGACTCACCAATGGTTGTAGGAATACACTTGTATAAGAATTTACCGGTTGTAATCCATAACATATTGAATAATGGTGATGAACCTCTCATTGGACTAGGGATAGATTTTAAAGGTTTTGACACAACGCCACAACCTTGGTTAATCCACGATGCGTTCAACATCCTCAGACAGAACATCGATATTGTAGACTTAGAGGGCGCTGCCGCCTGGAAGTATTCGGAAGAATTCTTTATAGATACCCCAGTAATTATGCCAAACGGTCGGATGTGGTTAAAGAAACTCGGAGTTCCCTCCGGTAGTTACTTTACACAGTTAATTGATAGTGTTATTAACCATGTCGTCATTACCTACATACAGCTCACAATCTGGAAGAGACATTTCGTAACCAAAGTACTTGGTGACGATTCTGCTTTTGGATTACCATATGAATTCGGATGGTCTAACTTAGAAGTTATCGCAACGTAGCAAAGACACTTGACTTTGAGGTTCACCCCGATAAGATAGTTGTCGCTACAAGACCCGAGGATATGAAGTTTCTTGGACATGTGGAACGCGGATTGCGTGTTGATAGAGATACGGCGAAGATGCTACGACTAGCATTATTCCCAGAGTATCCTGTCACTAGCCCTGATCTGTCCATCTCCCGTATGAAAGGACTTATCGTTGACTCTGCCTTGAACAACTGGCCGATAGTCAACCTACTCAATTATATGACAGTTAAATACAATTCCCAAGGTGGTGAAATATTCACCCATGACGATCGGAATTGGCTGGAAGGTGTTGTCCGTTTGGACGTAACACCTAGCGATATAGACTTGGTAAGAGCATGGACTCTAACCTAAATGTACATATGTATATTGTAAATACTTTGTTATGTTTTTTGTTTGTTAATAAATAATAAACATTTTTTTTATGTTAACAGCATAGAGTTTGTTGATAAATCCAAAACACTTATAGTTGAAAACCATATGCTAATGGCATCCTTTGACATCGTTAATCTATTCACAAATGTACCTGTAAATACTACATTAGAAATAATCAGAACTAACCTCTCATTGAACTCTAATCTGTTCACTGATTTTGTCAATGAATTAATGAATTTACTTGAAATTGTCTTACAACAAAACTATTTCGAATTTGACGGTAAATTCTACAAACAAAATGATGGCCTAGCCATGGGCTCTCCACTATCTAGCATTATATCTGAGATTTATTTGAACCATATCGAATCCACCCACATTTTCTCCAACAAAAACAAATATGCTTCAAAAATTATGACTTACTTCCGTTACGTCGATGATACTTTTTTAATCTTTAAAGGAAATAAAAAGCAGAATTTTTAAAAAACTATTTAAATAGTATCCACGACAACCTAAAATTCACCCTGGAAACCGAAGAGAATAATAGCATAAATTTCTTAGACACTACTACAACAAAACAATCTGGAAAACTTAGTTACAAAATCTACAGAAAACCGACTACAACAGACCACACTTTCCACCAAACATCATACCATCCCAATAGCCACAAAATGTCTGCCTACAATAGCATGATACATAGAATGTTATCTATGCCTTTAACACAAGCTGATTATAAAAATGAAGTAAACATAATAAAATTCATCGCCATACAAAATGGATTTAACTGTTCTATAGTTGATAAAATCATATGTAAGTTTAAAAATAAATCACAACATAAAAAAGTCTTACAAGAACCAATTGAAAGAAAGAACTTTGTTTCTACCGAGTATAACAGTGGACTAGAACACATTTTAAAACGTGAACTGATACAGAATGGCATAACCTTATCCTACAGAACCTCTAACAAATTGGGCTATAGACTAAATAGTAAAACCAAACCTAGCACATTACCAAAAAGTACAGCTACTGGGACTTATCGATTAAACTGCTCAAATTGTCCAAAATATTACATAGGCCAGACTGGCAGATCATTTAAAAAACGCTTTTCCGAACACCTACCTAAACCAAAACTCACTCAACAAAAATCCAAATTCGCCCAGCACCTGATAGATTCCAATCACAAAGTAGATCATTTTGATACAAACACAGAAATTCTACATATATGTAAAAAAGGTTTCATGTTGGACACTCTTGAAAAGTTCGAAATCTACAAAGCCACGAAAAGAGACCCCAATAATATGTTGAATGAGAAATTATTGTATGGCTCAAATAAACTTTTTAATATAGTCCTTCAGCTTCAAGAAGATAACAAAATTAATAATACTGATCAGGACCAAACAACTGACTCCAGGAACGGTGTAGGCTAATCAACATGTGAAATCAATTCAGTGTCAAGTACCAGCTGATAAACAATGTTTTATATATACAGTACAATCTCATTTAAATGTTACTAATTGTGTTTTAATATTTTTATTCTTTGAAGACATCGTTTTTATGAAGATTTAACGTTCTTAAGTTTTGAAAATGACTATTTTATAGTCGAAACTATAGTAAACTATATTACTATAATAGGAATTGAAAACATTAAGGTACGTAACCTATTAATTCAAATACCAATTCCAGAAGGCTAATCATGAATAAATTAAATGCCAGTCAAGCGAAACTAGCCTATGAATATAAGAACGTTAAATTAAAGATCTTGAACACAGTTTGTAATATAAAATTTAACAAAACATGTTTGCAGCTACAAATCATTCCAAACTACATACATATTAAAATAAAGAACCAAAGCTTTGCAGCTAAGAAAGCCAAAGCCATGGCTGAACAAATCTGGCTAAAACAAGAAATTAAAAGCCTCTACATAAAGAAAAACATGTTAAATAGTCTAGTTCAGTGGTTCCCAACCTTTCTAGCTTGGGGGCCCAGTTATATATTTCTTTTAAATTTTGAGGCCCACCTAGAATATATATATATATATATTCTTCTAAGTATAAATTTAAATTGTTTTAGATAGGTTATTAAATTAAAACATATTGGGTAAAAAAGAAAAAAAAACACTTTTTACTGAAGAAATTTTATTTACAAGTACATTATCAAGGCTGTCCGAACTTAATGGGATTTTTGAAATTGTTTATCCTGTACTAATGTATCAATATCGGGAACGAAACTTGACAATTTTAATCTTAAGTCACTCTCCACATTTAACTTATTTTAGAAATAAACTAAAGTAGAAAAGGCTCTCTCACATAGATCGAGTAAGTTGTTGAAAATCCCATCAATTGTCTTAGTGCTATTTTGCTGATTGCGGGATAGTCTTTTCGCACATTCATCCAAAAAAGAATCAATGGGGTCGTTTTGAAACTTGATTTCAGAACCTGATCACAAGACAGCTCAATCAAAGAGTCCTCTTCACTTGAAGGCATGTTAGCCTTTTTTAAGTTATCTTCATCAAAAGGGTTTCTGATCCATTGAACTTCATCATCGATTTTAGGGAAGTAGTGCCTACAAAAAATATGAAAAGACTTAGTTTCTTAGTTACAGTTTCTTAATTATAGTTTCTCAGATCAAAATAAAAAGTATAGAGACACAAAGCATAATATACGAATTTGAAATAAAAATTTTGATACATTTATAGTGTGAAATTAAATTTCAAATTACCTGAGATTAGATGCCAGAGATGAGAGGTGATCTTTTATGGTTGCTGCTGTTGGTTCATCAATTTTGACTTCGTTTGTTTCAAGGAAACCGTGTAGTACAAGAAATGCATCGAGCGCATTGTTTTCCACTTTTTGAGCCCATCGTCGAAGTTTTACTATCATAGCTTCTATCTTGTCTTGTTCAAGAAACATATGAGTATCCTTGCCCTGAAGAGTTAAATTAAGAGTGTTGAGGGCACTAAAAATATCTACCAAATACGCCAACCGCTTCAGCCAGTTTTCATCGGTCAGGCATTCTAAGAAAGAACTTGCACGTTTTCCATCAAATTCGTCCTCCATGAGGAAAATCCTGAGTTCATCACAAAGTTAAAATAATCTTGATAGCACTTTACCTCTGGATAGCCACCGAACTTCACAGTGAAGTAAAAGCTGTTTGTGTTCACTGCCCATTTCATCACATAAAATACCGAAAAGTCTGGAGTTTTTTGGCCTTGATTTGATAAAATTAACAATTTTTACTACATCGTCAAGAGTTTTTGTCAGACTCTCACCCAAACCTTTCACTGCAAGAGCTTCTCTATGAATGCTGCAATGTGTCCATTTGACAAAGAGAGCTACTGATCTAATTTTGGCAATCAAACCAGTATGAACTCCAGACATAGCTCTTGCTCCGTCAGTTGTCAAACCTACACACTTTGACCAATCTAATTGATTTTCTGTGATAAAATTGTCAAGCGAATTGTAAATTTCCTCAGCAGTGGTTGTTGACGGTAAGCTATTGCAAAACAACATTTCTTCTTCAATATTTCCATTGAGTTCAAAACGAACAAAAGCTAATAAATTTGCCTGACCAGCTAAGTCTGTACTTTCATCAAGTTGCAGAGAAAAATATTCACTTTGTTTCAAAACGATAATGACAGATTCATTTACACTCTGACATTTCATCAATTCGTCTTTTGACAGTAGTATTGGATAATGGAATTTCATTGATTTGTTTGGTACTTTTCTCATCAAACAAAGCATTACTTATTATTTTTGCGGCAGGTATAATTAGGTCTTCCCCCACTGTGTGAGCTGATCCCTTCTTTGCAATTAACAAAGATAGTTCATATGAAACTCTGGTAGTTATTTTGTTTTGTTTGGAAGATTTTTCCATGGTAGATTTAGTTATCGATAAATTTCTTTTCTTTATTTGAAAATATTGGAGAGAATTTCTTACACATTCTGGATGTTTAGTTGATAGATGCCTTTCAAGTTTTGAGACTTACATACATTCGTTGGATAGCATTTCAAAACAAATTACACACTGAGGCAAAGGCTCTTCTTCATTACCAGAACACACAAATCCGAATTTAAAAAATCAGGATTACATTTTCGACTATAATTTTTCCTTTCTTGGCCATTGGGGTACTACTCGAACTTGGCTTACTTACTGCCTCACTAGTTGTAGAAGTGGATGAGGAAGGTTCATCATTTCTCTTACGGCAAGATCCCGTCCGAAACCAAGCATCCATATTGACTTGTAAGATGCACGTATCTTACAGCAGACACAGTAAAATTCGACACGTAAATATAACCACTGCCACTAAAAATGTTACTTCCGCATAATTATTAATCCAAATGCCAACACAACACTAATACCACAACTGAACTGAAGGTGACAAGGTGACAACCACTGCACTGAGTGCAGACTGCAGAGAACCGGTTTTGAGTGTTTTGACAATAGTAAGGGTAGGAGGGAGGAGAGAGCGATGACCTTGCCGACACTGTTTTACAACAACACACTCTCCACCAGGCCAAGCACGTTCGGAGACAATTCCTAAATTAATATTTTATCCGTGACGACCTATTTGCCAATACCGTACTTAATTTCCATGAATTTAATATAATTTTAAGTTTCACCACGGCCCAGTAGCAAGCAGCCCGCGGCCCACAAGTGGGCCCCGGCCCACCGGTTGGGAACCACTGGTCTAGTTTATCAAAAACATTTACAACTGGCCAATACTTTACATCCTTCAATACTTGATAAAATATTCGGAATCTTAAACCAACAAATAGACAAAAAGATTTTTTCAAAAAAGAATACACAAGATAAAAAGATCGACACCCTCCTTAATAAACAACACTTTGCTAAAACCATAGATATTGATCATAAATTCTTCCCTAGACTAATCAACCAAACTAAAATTATTTTCAACCAAGACCAAATTAATCTTCTTAACAAAGGTTTTAAATATAATCTTTCTAAACTCGGCAAGAAAAATATTTTCACCGAAATAATGAATACTGAAACAACAATAAAGAATGTAAATAATAACGAGCACAGGTCCATTATTAGACATAATATTGATAAGAAAATTAGAAAGAACCTAGTACAGAAGACTAACTTTAAATACAGTTGGCTACATAAAAAAGAAAGTCACGTCTTAAGAGACATACAAGAGATACTAACCCAGAACAATTGCATGATAACTAAAGCCGAAAAAGGACAAGCCCTTGTAGTCCTAACATCAACTGATTACACAAACAAAGTAAACAGTTTCTTATCAGATAATAACATCCAGGAAATCACCTCCAACCCAACTAATGAATACCATTCTTTAATTAAAGACAAATTAAATAAATGTAAACACATTTTTTCACTGAACGATGCTAAATTCTTAAAAATGATTAACCCTAGAGCACCCACACTTAAAGGACTACCAAAAGTCCATAAAGAAGGTATGCCCATTAGACCTCTCGTAAATTTTACTTCTGCACCTTCTTATAAATTAGCCAAGAAACTAGATAAATTACTAAAACAAGATCTAACTATAGAACACTCTCACAGCATTAAAAACAGCATAGAGTTTGTTGATAAATCCAAAACACTTATAGTTGAAAACCATACGCTAATGGCATCCTTTGACATCGTTTATCTATTCACAAATGTACCTGTAAATACTACATTAGACATAATCAGAACTAACCTCTCATTGAACTCTAATGATGCGGTTAGTTCTGTCTCTAATGAGACAGAACTAACCGCACTGTCAGTAGTGGAAAGTGCGGGAGCTGGCTCAATCACCTGACGTCAGCATGACGTCATGTGATGACATCAGCACGACGTCACAGCCAGTGATGACGTCAGCTAACGCACTTTAGTATTACGTCACAGATTTCAAGGTCACGAGGAGTGTTTTTAAAAAAAACTTCTTGCACAGAACAATTTTCTATTTCCAGAAATTGTTCTGTGCAAGATGTTTTTTCTCTCTCTTTTTTTATATATTTTTTCCAACTTTATTTACAAAAGTAAATCTTAAAACTAAACCGCAGTGTTGACTACTCTCGTTCAGTTTATCTCTGTTTCTTCAGATAACAGAGCTGTGAGATCTACTACTGTATATTCCATCTCCGGTAATGTGTTGTCATCCTCTCCATACAGCATATCAAGCAGTCTGTTGTAAGTGTCCCGTTCACTAGGTTTCCAAAACGAGCTTTTAAAAAGTCTTATAAATCTTTCTTCAGAAAGCTTGATTTCGGAACAATGACATTCGGATGGAATTCTCCAAATTTGTTTGACAAATATACATTCAGTAAAATGTACTCTAAAACTTTTTTCAACTGTCTCTGTAAATTTCTTTTTAAATTTTAATTCCTCCACTTTTTCTGCAATTTGACTCATTTCTGAAAGTTTCTCCTCATCACTGGAACACCCTACTGGTCTTAACAATCTAATTTGAAACATAATTATTCTCAAGTCGGCGTTCATTGTAATGGTGTTTTCTGTGCGAGTCTTCAAATCAGAGTGACTAGGTGTATGTGTACAACTCCTATATATATACCCTTAACTAGGTGTGTGGTGGGGGAAGCAATTTATTCCTTTTCCTACTCCCTTTCATATCTAGGTCCCTTTCGTCTTTGTCTTCTGATAACATTTCTATATTTAGAATGTCTTCCATGTTCAAGTAGTTGGTGTTCGTAACACCCAATTCAGCAGAGTGTCCGGAAGAACGATGGATGTAATCAAATACAGCTGAAGACAATCGTTTCAACTGTTCACCATGACGATTTACATACCATTCCAAGTATCTCTTTAAGGTTCTTAAGTTTACTGCTTCTCCGTCATAAGTCGGGTCTTGTACATTGCTAAGCTTTTTATCAAAAAACATCCAGTGTGTATCAAACATTTTAGGTGTATTCTTAGTTACGTAGTCTAGATTTACAGCATCTGAGGGTAAATATGGAGGTGCAAGGTTTCTCAGCAATTTTCCCTCCAAATCGATGTCACCATCAGGATGAGTTCTTCTTAAAGAACTTTTTTTAACAAAGTTCATAGTTGCAGCATCTGAAGATAAAACAGGGTCAAGCAAATCTCTGATAAATTTGTTTCCAACCGTGTAGTGCATGCCAGAAGTTCTTCCTAAACTATAATTCTGTACGTATTGCATATTAGCAGCATCGTTTGGTAGTTTTGGAAGAGAAACATTTGTAACGCACCTGTTTTGTGCATCATAACAATTTTTGGTTGTAGATAATAATAAACAGTTATTTTTCACAAATCCGGTACTTGCAACATCTTGCAAACTAGATGTTTTCTTACCAACTTGATCGTACTGTCCGAACTTATCAACACTCATGGTGCTACTAACTGCATAGTAAATACAGCACCTTATTTATGAAACCCAAAAGTAGGTCAAGGTCACAAGGAGTGTTTTTTAAAAACCTTCTTGCACAGAACAAATCATTCTGTGCAAGAAGGTTTTTTTTATTTTTTTTATTTTATTTTTTTTTTTTTATCATTATTTACAAATATAATTTTACAATAATTAAAGCTTATAACTAAACTGGAGTGATAATGCTTCCATGTACTCTTGGATCTAGGTAGATGTCAGCATATGAAGAGAGAGTTCTGTAGAGTTGTGGCCACTAACTTCAACTTGCTTCAACCGTGTGACTCCAAGTAGAGCATCCCTGGTTGTATATTGCTCAGATTTTCGTTCTGTAAAAGATTAACAAAACGCTTGGGTAGGAAAACCTGAAATTTTGGTACATCACCAGAATTGTATGATGCATCGCTTAAAGTAACCAGAATTGCATCTCCCACAGAAGTGTCCAGTTTTCTTATTTGATGTACGATGTAATGTTTCTGCTCCTTTAATTCTGAACAACGCTTTGTTGGTAGTACGGATGACTTGGAGTTTGCATTGAACTGTTCAAGTAATGTTTGAATAGACTGCTGCGATGCCATCTTCAAAACTGCTTCTTTGCTGTTGTACTAGATGTCGTCTCCTCGGAGCTCTGAGTAATAGTGATGCATTGTTTGTGGGGAGCTCTCATATTTATACGTTTCCTTATCCCCACCACCACTGCAGTTCTGACCTTGATTCAAAAAAGCAGCTAAACGGTAAGCTTTTTGCAATGCACAATTCGAAACACTGTGGAATTGATTTTGTACACTCAGACATACACCTTCATAATTGTCTTTAAAACTTCTATCTATAATGGTATCGTATACATTTCTTGTTGTATACATTTTAATCCAATTTCTCTTTTTACTACCAGTTGTATAAAACGTAGTAAATTTTGAGCAGAAATGATACATAATACTGTTAACGTCTTTATGACTTGTAAAACCCTCACCCCATGTAATGTAATGGTAGTTATTCATTAACCATTTGTTTGATCTTTGAGCTTTCTTTAAAAGTTTTCTAAAAGAAAATGGTGGTTTAAATAAGAAGTAGTAAACCACATTTGTGTTCATATCTAAAAAGGTTAGTTCTTTAACAATATACTCATCATCAGAATCGTGGAAAGCTTGACATTCTACAACACATGGTCTTTCCTCAATTACGCGAACATCATCCTTAAAAGACACTTGATCGTTACTCATTGCAGCGGTTGAGTAAACTGATTTCCACACTACGATAGGTAATAATTTATATACACCATTCAATTAACTCTACTCTATTACTTCTTCTTCTTCTTCTTCTTTAGCTTCTATGCATTGTTCTCCGTTGTTTTCATTTATGTTTACAAAGTCCCGTAAATGTCTCCACACTTCCACTTCGTAGGGAATTCTATTAAAAATAGAAGTATCTAAAGGACTGTATAATACGGGTGCATCGGGTTGAGTTTCCATGGTATGTATTAAGTAGTCCTGAAGTATAGGTTTAGAAAATCCTAATTGTTTGTCGTATCTGGTAATTGAAGGGGCTGTATTATTTAAAATAAAGAAATCTTGTTTCTTTAAAGTAACAGTTTTTCTTCATGTCTTGTTAGATTTCTAATTCGCACCTGTTGTTCACCACGTTGCTTAACAATATCAATTCCAATATCACTATCCAGTAATCTTACATTCGTTTTTCTTCCAACTACATTGTTTGCTAAATAGCATTCAATTAAATGCAAATGTTTAACAAAGGATTCCCACGCACTTTCAGAAAACTGAACGGTTTTTGCTCCATGGTGGAAGATAACATGAGGGGAATAATTCAAAGTCTTAACAAGTCCTACGGTTACAAACTTACTCATGCATGTTGATAGAGGGTACATAATACGAAGGAAAACTTCTGCTAATACAGTCATCATAGGGGGTTCTTCAATTTTCCTCTTCTTCTTAGTGTTGGTTTTAACTGGCGAATCCTCATCCTCTCTGCCGTCATCCAATAGAGGTGTATCCATAGTAGAACTCATCTTGGTAGCACGATGTTGTCTCGAACACAAACTGCGATGAAATGAAATGCTCTTAGTTTCCCGGGTATTTATACTTTTTAAAAAAGGAGTGGGGGGCGGATGTTAGATTTATAATATCATTTTCACAACTCCTGTTAGCGGTTTATAGGTGACAATCTTATCGTGTAGAATTTAACAATAAGCGCTAGTATTTTCAGGAACATTAGCCTCAAACTCTAGCTCCAATTTCATATCAACACTAGAGGTTTTAACAGATTCGTTTTGTTTGGAACAATCTATGACTACAATGGGTGCTATTGAACGGAAATCCTCCGGTGATAGTAGTGGAGTATTTACTTTTCCATAATATGAGTTCTGAAATCGGGCGTACATATCATACAATACACTATACCTGTGCTTATCAAAGGAAATATGTAAGTTGTCGTAAGGAAAGAACTGAGAGTTTAAGAATAATTTACAATTTGTTAGTTTGCAATGATCAAATTTACCAGCGTGAGCAGTAAGCGTGTTTCTTCTATTAGTTTGCATTCCAAATATAACGTATCTAGGCTTTTTTCCAAGTGAGTTAAAGTCTTTACAGTCCATGTGTGTCGCTGCGTAGTCGGAAGAATCGGGTATTCATGCAATTCCCAGCTTCTGAAAGGTAACACTATATCACGGTCTGCTTTCAACTGTTTTAGCAAAGTAATCCTGTGTGTATCAGATAGTCTCAAGTGTGGAACTCTCCATACAACCTTATCCAGAGTCAAGGTCCATTCCAAACTATCTTCAGTGGTTCCAGCAGGTGCTACAATCGCATCTTTATCAGTTGATGAACGTAAAAGAACTAATTCTTGTTTTACGTTAATAATAATTCTCTTGTAGTCTTCAGCAAATCCTAACAATAACCTTAAAGGAATATGGAAATCAAAATATCCACTTGAATCTAATGGTATCGTTTCTTTTTTTGGAATACTCCAACCTGCAAACATTGGGTTTCGTTAGGTGATAGTGACACCATTCCTTTTAACGTTGTGGCGAGACCAACCTTTTTTGTTGAATCAACTGTAACTCCGGACAATTCATATCGAATCTCTTCAAACAGATATGACATTGGGTTATTGATAAAAGGTATAGTACTTCCAGGCGTCTTTCTATCCTTATGAGTTATTTTTCCTTCAATGTATAGATAACTTTCTGATGGTAGAGTGTAAATGTCTTGCTGTTGTATAGGAATACGAATCTCATCGTTATTGTTTAATTTCGATAAAGCGTAAGGGTTGTGGGTATGATACTCCTTCTCCCATCGGCTCTCGTCGAACGTTGGACCGTGCGTTATATCTAGAATATCCATGTTCTTTTATTGTAAAACTAATTCTTCTAGAAATTGATGGTTGTCACTTGTTAACTCTTCAGCTGATTAACCCTTTATAGGACAGTGGCTAATATTTTAGCCACCCTTTAAAACTCTCTGTACACACCTGTTTTTCATAACAGTCATAGGTAGCGCACGGTGGTTAATATTTTAACTACCGTCAGTAAGGGCCATTATTGCGTGATCGGTCGAGCTAAAATGACCTTTATCGTCATCAGCCAATCCTGATGTCTTGAGGAATCATGGGAAATCTGTTTGCTCACTCTGGCAGTGACTCTCTGTCTTCCAGAAAGAATACATCGTTCAAGTGGCTAAGATACTGACCACCGTGCTTCTAGAACACTAGCATCGCACTACCTGTTGAACACTTCCCACTAAAACTCATTTTTAATCTTTACAGGTAAGAGTTTTATCAAATTAACTTAATGTACTTATATGAGAATTGTATTAGTAGCATTTTGTACTATTCAAACTGTAAGAATTGTTTATAAGGTTTTCGTAACATATTAGTTTTTGTGACAGTAATTTTATACCTCAAAAACATGGTACTAATATTATTTGTAATAAAATATTAATTTTTTGTTTTACCAATGAATTTTAATACTGATGGCTCCAGTATGATATAATCTATTGGGAAAAAATATGTTTGTAGCTAAATATGATTGCGCTCGCAACTTATTACACTTTATATGACGATATTTGTATTGTTTCAGAATGAACTCTGATGATATCCCCAATAAAAAAAAAAAGGAAAAAGGATGTCTTATCAGTTCAAGATTTTGACACCCTCAGAAGCAGTGAACAAGACAGATTCGTCTATGATGATGAGATGGCAAGTGACACGGAATACGGAGTTGACTTTGAAGCAGACGATATTCTAGATCACTCCAGACTACCTAATTTTTAACAAGACTCTACAACGTCTACACCTGCTTCATCTACTTCACAATCTGCACGTATTTATGATACAGATCAATCATCTTCAGGGGATTAATCAATCATTAATCAGGGGATTAAATGCTGTTGGCCTCACTATAAAGGTTTATTTTGTTATTTCTTTTGATCTAGATGGAAAACATTATGTACATATTTAGAATACCAATGTATAGTCTTTTTATAAGTTTGTACTAATTAATTATTCTTAATAAACTATACAATTTTAATGTGTTTATTTTTACTTTTCCTTGGTGGTTAAATATATAACCACTGAACACTAAGAAGTTGCAATGTGCTCAAGTGGACGGTGGTTAAATATTTAACCAGACCCTACAGGGCATACGAGAAAAAAGAACCTAAAAAAATTTGGGTTTTTTTACTTTTCTAGGTTTCTACATACTATATAACCAAACAGTTTTGTTGTAACTTAAAATTTAGACAGTGTGCACAGAGAGATTTTTTGGGTGGTTAAATGTTTAACCACCGTGCGCTACCTATGACTGTTCTAATAATGGCTGTTCTATAAAGGGTTAAGAAGCTCTTAACTAATGAGCTACTGAACTTCTTAGCGGTTGATTCTTTCTTTTTAAAAGATAACCCCATGATTTAGATTGAAGTTCTTAAATGAAGTCTTACTGTAATTGTTTCTTCTCTAAAGTTTATAAGGTTCTCGTCTTGATCCACTATGTTCAGCTTGATGTCTGAAACGTAACTGGTGTTTAGTGGTAAATACACAAGGGTATTAGGTTTCTCAATTTCTTTATATCCAGGAGGAACCGATGGATAAAATGTATGTAATATATGGCTATTTTCACCATTTCTGTAAGATCCGTGCACAATGTTACAAACAACATTTATTGTGTTCACCTTTAAAATGTTTACAGTGTTTGGACTGGAATGAGTTTCGTTCGGTTTTAGTAATGGCGTTGTTTGTGGAAATCCTAAAATATCACCAATTGAATGGGGTTTAGTGAAGTCAATATAATACTTTGACTTTAATTCCGTTTTAAATGTGTTGTTGTTTCCTTTGATTGTAATATTGTCTTCACCCATCTGTTGTTGTACCATTTTGTTTATATCATCGATTTCGTATGAACCTGTAGGTAGGTTAATTTCTTCCAATTTTTTTAAGTCTCCATCTCTATAGTAATAAAGCTTATTATTTTCTTCTGTCACATTGGGTACAGAATTGTATGTTGTTAAGTCCAACAGAGCTGCTTCCCAAAGTTTGTCTTTTTGCAACCTTAACGCAGGAAACAAAACACTTCGTAAAGTAGATGAATTACCTGTTAAAGTCACTGTATACGAGGACATCTCAAAGTTGACTAACACTTGTAGCCAAAAACTCTAAGTAACAACTTTTTTTTAAGTAACAACTTCTTTTTTTATGTTGTCTTTTACTTCTCCTCCTTTTTCCACCTCCAATTACTGTTTTACCTTTCATCGCTGCTGTTACTGCTAAAGCTGCTGCTCTCTTACACATACTTGCGTCAGTTGATGGGGTTAATTTTCTTAACAATTCCTCATACCCTTCTTAGTAACTGCCCAAATAATTCCATTTTCAATCATTATTTTCTATTTATATATTTTAAATTATGGTATTCAATTTGTTTTAATATAACAATTAAATTATCACTAAACAAGACCACAATAATTAAAATTAAAATTAAATTACAGAATTTAATAAAGAGTAAAGAATTACTGTACGATAACAATCAACAGCAAATTGTAACAATGAATGCAATACCCAGCCACCCACCCATACACGTACAGTGGTTATCTTTTCCAGGCTTGTCCTGCTAGGACTTTGTCGGCTTCTGTTCTTTTAGCGGAATCACTAAATTTTGAGTATGCTATATCGTGTTCTTTACACACTTGATCTAGTTTATTAATTCCAGGATCACCTTTTGCGAGTCTTTTCTTTAATTTAGTACCAGGTCCACAGTACTGATAACATCCAGGTAAATGCAACTCCACAGGTAGTGCGTCTATTGCAGAGTTGATTACAGCTCCAACTGGTATTGGTTTTAACGGATTTGTTATAAAAGATAGCGCTGAAGAGAGTACACCACCACCTCCTCTTACGAGATGTCTTTTATGACTGATTCTCTTGGATGTTCTCATGACAACTTATAACAGTAGACTGTTAGTGTTTTATCAACGTAAGTACATTTTATACTTATTATTCAATAACTCCTTTATTTTTAAGTTCTGTTACTAAAGCTATCCATTCATTTTCTACTCCCGTATGACCCGCTTCCATAGCCTCATGCAGAAGTCTCATACGAGTAACAAGTTTATTTACATTATTGTAATAAATAATGTTAGTTTCATAGCTATCTTTAAACATCCCTTCACCAGACACTGTTTTTCGTTTCTTCAACAAACGGTTCAGTTCAGTAGAAGACATTGCTCTTCTTTTCATATGAACACGAGTAGGTGGAAATAATTGTGAAATGACGTTAGTATACTTAAAAGACGTATTTTTGTGTACAACAGACGTTGGTGAGTATAATTTTCGGTGTGCGTTACTAAGTTTGCATATTCTTTTAAATGTTTGCAAGTCTAATCTTGTATAGTTCTTGGGTTTGTTTCTAAATATTAATTCGAATAACCCTCTTGTTCCTTTAAACTTATTATTATCAACCCAAATGTTATCATCTTCATCAACTCTTACTTTACTATTTCCCATTTTCAATCCATCATCCTCGAGTCGAGCTCCATAAACATGATACTTTTTCGTTGTAGGGGTCGAATGCAACATTTTTAGTACATACTTTCTACCAAGATCTCCAAACGTAGTTATGTCCTTTCCCAATAAGGTAATACTTGTAAGATCTGCTTTTTCTTCTTCTTCTTCTATTTTTTCCTCATATTCAGTTTTTACTTCTTCTTCGTTTTGCTCATTCCGTTTGATTAAATTACTGGTGCCTGGTAGGTTTTCCTTGTTCTTCATCATCAGTTGTTTCTGACTCTTCCTTTTTAGCTTTATTCTCAACCTCTGATACTGGTAGTATTAATTCACCTTCAGTAGAAGGAATGAATTTCTGCACGGTTGTCGACATTTCCTTTAGTGGTTCGATTACAGGTCTAAATGTTGTTTCCAAATATTTATCTCTTTCACTTATACCTAACCTTAAAGCTCTGTTTTTCTTCCGAATAGAATCACTTTAAAAAGTAATCTCTTTTAACAACCTTTCCTGTTCATTCATGTTAACAGTATGGTTAACCAGTTAGAAATGGTTAACTTTTAGAGAACGTCAATGTATTATTGCGAAACGATCAAATCAAACACAGTATCGTCCATGTTTGAAGTCACAGTCTTTGTCTATCACTACAAAACCATAGTTGTCTTCCCATGCTTTACCACATAGCTCTTTAAAAGTGTTATATGATGTATCAACACCCACGTGATCACTATATACGTGTTTTAGTTTTGTTTCAACCTGTTTAAACAAAATCAGAAGATTAACATTATCACGTATAAGCTGTATTGGTATTTTGCTGTAAGTTTGACCAATATATATGCTATCTATTTGGTTGTGTCTTCCCATAGCAAAATAGTTTCTGATAGTTGTATGATTTTCACAAGAGACGTCATCAAATATAAACACAGAGTTAGGTTTGGCTTCGCTTGGTTGCATTACCTTTTCATCATCATCGTACTCATACAAATTCACTTCAGGTATTAGAGATATGATTTTTCGTAATAGTTGATATTTTGGTTGCTGCAAAGACTTTGAGAAAATGTATAAGTTGTTAAACCTTACCCCGTTGGGGCTGGTAATCAAGTTAAATACAACATTGGTTTTACCACAGTTGGATGGTCCACTGACTATACACCTTATGGTATCCGGCAGCAGTGCTCCATGTTTTCCAACATCACTTCTTATTTTATCCACAGTTAGATTATCGATGTTGTTTATAGTAAACGATTCTTTGAAGGGAACAATCTCCATCTTATTCAGCTATTCATGTGCCACTGGAGTGTACGTGCTAAATCAAGTCCTTTTTATGTATCCATGAATCAGCTGTCTTATCAAAACCTAACCATCGCACCAATAACTTGTCTTTTTTTCTTTTCAATACCTTTTGGACTAAGTAAACATCACTAACTTCTGTTTTTAACAACTCATGACCGTAGAAACCTCCTTGCACAATTTCACCCTTGTTATCTTTTAGAATATATGTTTCAGGAATTGTTGGCTGTACACGGTGAATGGTGAACACTTCGTTTGTCCAGTTTGGTAAATACTTTTTACTAAATACACCTTTGTATTTACTTATACGCACTTTATCTAATGTATTAAATACAGTAGGTTTCATTTTCTCCTCTTTAGGCTTCGTACTCTTTAGAATTCGTTGTAATACTAACTTTTCGTTCTTTTCATTTACCTCTATAGGTTTCGTACCAATAGTCCTGTGAACGTTGTTATTGTAGTTATTAATTAGTGTTGGTAAAATATCAAACCATACGTATGTCCCTCTGTTTGAAAATGTTTTATACATTGCAACTTTCAACGTTCTATTAAATCTTTCAACAATTGCTGCTTTTTTCTCCGATTTAGTAGAATAGTGGTTTATGTTATGCTTTTCCATTAAGTTTGAAAAGAATTTGTTAAAGTATTCTTTGCCGTCATCAGTTTGTAAATGTTTTATTTTGTGTTTGCCACGTTAAATTATATTTTCCATAGCCGCAGCAACAGTTTTACCAGTTTTGTCTTTCAATGGAGCAGCATCAGCAACCTTTGTGAAGCAGTTTTTAAAGGTTAAAATATATCTAAAACCTCTATTTATTTTGCTATAAGGTTGAACCTCAATTAAATCTCATTGATAAAGATCGTTTATACCTTTAACAACAGTATTTCTTCTTGGAAAATTTACTCTTGCGGGTTTGTGAAGTTCATTAACAATCTGGTTTCTAATATTCATTGTAAACTTTCATGTGATCTCTTACAGGTTGTAATCATAACTGTATACAATACGTTTATGTAGTACTATTTAAGTGTAAATATACTCTCATATATCTATTCTGGCTATGGAGTAATGTCCAAATGGTAAAGTGTTTATTCCACCATTTAGAATATATCGTTTGTTGTCTGCTGCTGATAAAGCTTTTTTGGTTTCTGTTATGCTATACAACTGATGGTTAAAACTGCGAATGTTGTTAAATTTTGCAATTACTGTTTCATTTTCAAATAGACATTTCTTGTAGTTCTCTAATTGAAGTGTCTTCTTTAAATAAACGTTCTTCACACCTTTGGCTTTTTTATTACATTATCATCATCTTTCTCATCTCTTTTCACTTTCTTCAAGACATATAGAGTCATGAGTCCAACAAATTCCTCAATCGGTCGACCGTTCGTTTCGTCTTTAAACTTTCCAAGCACCTTCTTATGTTCCCCTCCATCATATGTAGGATGAGTGGGAGGATAGTCGGAAAAGTCAAATTCATCTGTGTAAGGAAATGTCTTCAGATCTTTGTACATATCTTCTGTTTTAATCCAATAAATAAACGCATCTGTATCCATGTATGATATTCCAATTCGATCTCTTCCATAAAATTGCACCATTTTGTTGTAATGAAAATCATACATGTGAGTCTTAGATATGTCTAGAATACACATACCAACATAAAATGGTCCATCCATTAGAATTTTTGTAGGGTTCATATAAACAGCAACAAGATTTTCATTGATAATGAGTGAAGTTTTAAAATTTGGTTTCCGTACTAGTTCTTCCAACTTAGATGCTGAAGTTACAAGCTTTACCTTCTTATGCTTTCGTTTATTTTCTAATGTTTTTCCAAAAATAGCGTTGTTCATCAACTTGTAAAAGTCTTTTTGGAAAGTTGATGTAGTAGCAGCTCTCCTTTTTGTGTTAGAATCAACATATGGTTTGAGCCAGCATGACTGAGTGAACTGAATTACACGATGTATTTTGGATATTCGCAAACCCAACTGCAAAGCTTGTTGAACGACCCAAAAGTGTGCTACATACCTCTCTTTATGATTTACAGTCATCATCAGTTTTGGATGTTTACCTTCGGAAGGAAGTTCAGTTCTTGCTAGAAGGGGCAGGTCATAGTGATGGTCATGTACTCTTCAGGATACTCGAAGTCACAGTCCAGTATATATCCTATGTCGCCGTGTTTTGGTAGTTTATTCACATCTTCGATGGTGTCAGGATCCACCCACATAAAATCACCATGGGATAGGGGGTTGTTCATAGCCCATCTGTATAAAATTGTTGGCATCAAAATACCCTAGATAGATAGACTCTTGATTAGCATCATACTCGGGAACATGTTTGTTATTTGCCTTTACATATCTTGTGACACACTGAGTTAATCCTCCTTTTATTCCTGATTCTACCATCAAAAGCATGTCTACGTCTGTAAACAAAACCAACACGCATCTTATTTCTTTTAACATGGCTTGCCATGCTAACCCAGGTGAAGTATATGAATGAAGAGGGTCTAGTCCATAGGCTTCATAACAGGTATTCCTGAATTCTTCCATCACATCACATAGCAAAGTTACATCGAGTTTTACATAGAAATCACTGTACTCACCTAACGTTGTCATCTTGAGCTCTTCCCATACCCGACATGCGTGCTGATAGTCTTCATCTTTAATATGTTCTTCGTTTAATTTACTGTAAAAACATTCTTGTGGTGGTAAAGATGTCTCGTTGAATTTGGCTACATCATCTAGATAGTCGTATGGAAACACTCCTTTTCTTAACACAAGTTCTAGTTTATCGGTTGGCACAGTTCTGGATGTTTCTACTAAGTCTTGTCTTTGCAGATTCTCAGCTAATTTCATCAGACTCGATGGCATAAATCGCAATGAATCTACAAACCTTAATTTTATTTTTCCTACAGTCTTCGAAAAACTTATAAATTTCTCAAAGCTTGTTGCCAATACATCAATACTTCCATTATCTCTACCCAATTCTGGAACAATAAAGTGAGAATCATAACCACTCAGGTTATGTAATACAACAGGAATAAACTGTGGCAGTTTATAATTAATGTTACAGTTGTTACACGCAGGTCCTCTATAACAACCTGTTAGATGATCATGATCCTTCACCTTACCATTAATATCTGTAAACACATTGTTACATAGGTAACAATAAGTTTCTACTGAATGCATGATCTCTTCCTGATGTGTTAGAGGACTCATCGGTATTACTCGACTGTACAGTTGTTGAACTTTACGAGCTATCTCATAAAGATCATCCAGGAATTTCTTGGGCGCTTCTTCACCTCTATACACTTGCGGAGTATTTGTCAGACCATATTGTTGTAAATGACTTTCATGTAGCGTAGATTTCAGTAATATACAGTAACTGTTAGGTTTATGCAGTTGATATTTTGTTCTTCTGGTAGGATCAGCATCAGTAACATCTAGTGGTAGAAGAGATGATTCAAAGTCTGCATATACTACCACAGGTATTCTATATTGTTGACAGACTTTGTTAAATTCTATTCTGGCTTTCATTGGATGAGGCAAACACACTCTGACCTCTTCTTTCATACTACAGAGACGTTGATGCTCCATTAGCCAGCTATTTCCTCCTGTTCGACCTCTTTTGCAACAGAAACAACGTTTACATACTGTTACACTACAATTTGACTTAGACACTTGTTTTGCAACCAGCTTATTAAAATCTTGTATATACACGTAGTGCGACACATCGCCACTTTTGATAAGTAGTAAATCCGTGTGATCGTTTCTTTCAATAGGTGATAATTGTAATGGAAATACATTATTTGAAGAGTCTAAGCCGAAAACATGTACAGACATTCTAGGATTTTGTTTTTCAAATCGTTTTATATCACTTAGTGAGGTGGGATAGTCTACACCTCTAAAATTATACTTGTATTTTAACTCTTCATATCTACAGTCAGGTCTAACACTGTTATCACCTTCTATGAATTTTGTTAACATTGCATAATAAAAACATTTGTTGTCAACATTTTGCACATTGATACATGCCTTCGTGTTTGAGATCTTCTTAGGTAATGGTATTGATACCCATCCCCCCCCCACCAAAGCTGGAAAGCGTGCCAACCGGGGGATGGCTCAAAACAAGTCAAGCGATGGGATCACGGGTGGCAGTTGGAGGGTCAAAATAACACTCGGCAGCTGAGCAAAACTGATTTATTTCAAGTTAAAAAGCAAACTACAAATCTGGCTGGCAGAAGGCCACAATCTCAATAAGCAGAAGGCCACAATATCCATTCGCACTTAAATAACTAACAAGAAACACTAAAATTCACAAGATAATACACAAAAGCTACAAAACAACAAACTCAACAAATACCAAAATTACCAATTAACAACTACATAGCCTATCTGCAGCCTAGCCAGAGACACCCAAAACGTAAGACAAAATTTATTAACAATTTAAAAGGTGACAAATTCAGAAACAATTTCGATAACCCCAAATAAACCCGGCAATTTAGCCCACAGCCAATAATTCCACCGGGCCAGGGAGTAAGCCGGAATCCCTGGGCAGCTCCGAATAAGAAGTTACGTAAAAGTACAATAATCCCCTTTTGGTGAGTTTAAAAATTAAACAATTTTTAAAAAAATATAAAACGGTACCGTTCGAGTAAAAATTCACTTCAAAACACCCCTAATACACTTAACAAAAAAAAATAAATACCAATAACTAGGCCTAAACATATAAATAAATAATAACATGATTTAACAATGGGGACCTAACAAATATAAAAATCTAAACAAATGTAACAAGAAAATAAACTAATTAAACTAAATAACAATAAATATTAACATTAAAAGTTCTTGGTATTTCAAGTTTTTTTTTCTTTTAGTAAAAAATTTATATAGGTCCCCCATGGCTGTGTTGCATCAATCACGATAACAGTTTTAGGCCTAGGCCACATTAAATAGTTCCACAAACTTTTTTTTTTCTTCTTTTATATTTCATTCTTTTTTTTCTTTTAAATAAGACCATCCAGAAACCCCCAGCTCAGCCGCCGGGAAACAACATGGAACGCACTGACCTGAGGACAGAAGACTTCTACCCCAAAGATGTATAGAGGGTAGCGGGCGACTCCAGGCTCCAACATGGTCCTCAGGCCAGGCTAGCAGTAAAGATGGTCGAACTTTCCCCGGACGACAGGCTGTGGGAAAATGTCCCACTCGAGGACCCTGGACTGCAAGGTCAAACACAGCCATTAAAAATAGAACAGCCAAACCCTTTTACAAAAATAATACACATAACAACTCACAAACATGAAATGGCCAAACAAAACAAGAACAGACAAAATTGTACATGATTGGAGCACCCTAGAAAATAAATGATCCATTTTTAGGCTATGAATAATTATGTTGAAAAATCCGATTTAAAACAAATTACAACTTAACAAATTACCAAAGAATTAACTAGGTATATGGAACTAAAAATGACACACTGAAAACTAGGCTATTGAAACAGGAGCAAAAGGGTTATAACATGAAAATCAAACTACCCAGATAGGCTAGGTTATTTTCAATGAACAAAAATATGATATATCGGTAACTCCAACTGAAAAAAGGCTCAATAAACATTATACAGAATTACAATTGAAAATAAAACAAGATATAATAAAGCAATTACTGGTAAAACTGTAACATTGAGCACATGGCTTTAACCTAGTCTGAGAAACATCTAGACAAAGAATATAATTAGACAAAACCCTGAAAACACAAGTAAGCCCGTTGAATATTATTTAAACAAAGTATTTTCACCAAAAGGGTGATTAGAAATTAGAAATTACAAATGAACACTTACGTTTTAGGAGCTCTAGCCGATCATATTCTCGTGACGAACGGCCGCTGAGAACAAGTGAACAAACAGGCCAACCTGACCGAAGCTGGAACCCGGAACGAACGGATCCGAGCCAACGGCCACCAAAGTACGCGAAACGCAGGACACGAGCGAATCTCAGGCAGCCCTGCAGACTACGATGAAAAAACGAGATGTACCGGTCAAAACGACCCGGTACAGTATGTAGCTGCTTCCTCGATCACCATAAAAATGCTTATGCACTCTAATATCCAAACCTTCAACAGAGAGTAAACTCCATCCGGATCCTCTTCCTTAGTGTTCACTTAATTTTAAAATCAATTCTTCATACATACCATCAATAATTTCTTCAACATCAGTTGTCACTAAAATAGATTTATTCTTTGTGATAAATCCTCATGGTGAAAGTTCATTTTCAACGTTTGTAAATACTGTGTCTAGTATTATTCCAAATTTTATAAAGTTTAGTCTTTTTTGTTCATTCTTCAATGTTGTTATCACCAACTGTTTCCCTTTACTCAAAAACTCTTGCAGATTGTAATGTAAAGTGTTTTTAATTTTGTAATGTCTTACTGACGATCTATCCAACGCCTGTGCTAAAACTTCCACTTTGAGACTAGTTGCAGGCGCATATTGTATAACACTGGGTCTTCTTTGTTCTCGTTCTTCTAAAGTGTGAAATAATTCATAATGAATAAGCAAAAGTATTTCATCGTTGAACTCTTCACAACAAATGCTGCAGATACACATGTTTAGCTGTTGAGTCTTGGAAAGTTCAACTAACAATGATATTCGGTCAGCGCTTGTTCTTTTTATATACATGATGACGTCACAATCAAGTAATGTATCTTAACTAACCAATCACAGAATTCAGTATTTCCCCTTCCATTTACTGTTGCGTTACTTAAGGAGTTGAAGTTTGTAAAACAGTTCATATCGTTGAGATGGCTCCCACCGACAATGTGTTTTGCAACAAAGGGAGAAATATTCCCCATATCGTCAATAGTGAAGTAGACGAGGACGACGTCCCTATGGATTTCGTCCCTGAAATCGACAACAACGTTTCGGATGATGATAGTCTACCCTCCACCACCTCAAACAGCCAGGCGACAACACCCGTGATCGAAACGTCGTGGAACATTGGGACTCCAAGTTCAACAACAACCTCGTGGAGCTTTGGAGCACCCAGTCCATCATCACCCAGTCCATCATCACCACCAACACCGACGCCCACAATACCGACTACCTCCCTCGATGTCAATGATATTGAAAGGGGTCGATCAAACTGCTGCAGGAGGCTGTTGTACGTTAGGAAGAGGCTTTTTGAGGATAGCAGCAGCGAAGATAGTAGCGGTGAAGACTAAAGTTGTACATTTGTAAATTAAATTAATAAAAAAAATATAAAAAAATAAATAAAAAACCTTCTTGTACAGAACAATTTGAAAGAACTTGTTCTGTACAAGAAGGTTTTTTTTAATCACTCCTCTTGACCTTGAAACCCGTGACACATCATCCAACGCTAGATCCTTATATCCTTTTACTTATAAAACTTATTAATTGCGATGAATTATAAAGTTAAAAGATAAAGTTCAAGGTCATTTAAACGAAGCAGAAATCGTTGTTAAATTATAAAACATTTGTACAACAAATGATTATAATTTGACAACGTTGTTCTGTACAAGAAGGCTTTTTTAACACTCCTCTTGACCTTGAAACCCGTGACACATCATCCAACGCTAGATCCTTAGATCCTTTTACTTATAAAACTTATTAATTGCGATGAATTATAAAGTTAAAAGATAAAGTTCAAGGTCATTTAAACGAAGCGGAAATCGTTGTTAAATTATAAAACATTTGTACAACAAATGATTATAATTTGACAACGTTGTTCTGTACAAGAAGGCTTTTTTAACACTCCTCTTGACCTTGAAACCCGTGACACATCATCCAACGCTAGATCCTTAGATCCTTTTACTTATAAAACTTATTAATTGCGATGAATTATAAAGTAAAAAGATAAAGTTCAAGGTCATTTAAACGAAGCGGAAATCGTTCTCAAATTATAAAACATTTGTACTACAAATAATTATAATTTGACAACGTTTTCTTAAAAAAAAAAAAAAAAAAGGGACAAACAATTTAAGGTTTTACATAAATTGTTATGTCAGCTAGAAAGTCAAACCTTCTAGTGTACGATACAGACCACAAGGGGAGCAATGTTTTGGTCAATTTGCTGCTATAACGGCACTCTACACCATTTACGGTGGTACATGAATACACGACCATAGCATACACTTCTGTATACTTGGCCAATAGATCTGTAAACTCTCTATCACATTTGACCAGCTCCTCCCTGGAGCTAGCTTTTCTTCTAAGGATTATAAGCGCAGGAGCCATATGCGCAGGAGCCATATCTCCCCAATAATGCTAATCCGGACACAGCAACGTCCTTATGTAGTACTGACAATTGTTTAAGTGGGGGTAGTAACTGACCAGGTGGAGTAATAACTAACCGCTCTTGTAGGTCAAGGTCATTCCAAACTTAGAAAAAGAAAAAAAAGAAAAAAAACACTAGTGTTTAGCATTCAAAACTTAAGCAAACATGCAGCTACAGAAAAGACAGAACAGGAAGAAGAGAAACATGCAACTACAGAAAGACACAACAGGAAGAAGGAAGAAAACATTTTTCCTGAAAGAGAAAACATATATGATTAGTACAAATAATATGTGGAATAGGGTGAATATATATTTTTAAATACTGTAATACGAATTAAACAGCCTGTCTCGCCAGAGATGGAGCTTGAGGTCTTCACACCCAGTCTCACCAGAGACGTGAGCTTGTAACAGCTAGGAGTCTGCTGGAGGTCTTCACACCCAGTCTCGCCTGAGACGTGAGCTGGTTACAGCTAGGGCTCTGCTGGAGGTCTTCACACTCAGTCTCGCCTGAGACGTGAGTTTGTAACAGCTGGACTCTGCACCGAAGTTGATCCCCCATTCATTTTCTCGAAACAAGTCAAGGTAGAAAGGAAATAGAAAAACATTGAGCCAGTTTGCAGTGCCGTACTCGAATGTTTAAAGGGAACGATATATAGAGCCGAATTGCAGTGCCGTAATCAAATATCTAAGGAAGTAAAACATTGAACCGGTTTGCAGTGCCGTATTCAGATGTTTTGAGGGTAAAGGGTATAGAGCCGGTTTGCAGTGCCGTACTCCAATATCCAAGGAAGAGAGGACTTGTTTCTTGTGTGAAGTCAGCTCTCGAAGTGGATACCCCAACTGAAGCGCTGCTCGCTTTTATAGGATAGAAAGTAGTGGGGATGTATTTCAAGGTCAACCTTTAGTTATAAAAAAAATGTAACATTCTACACTCTGTAGAATGTTACATTTTTTTAAGGCCTTGAAAAAGGCCATTTGTGACAAACCTCAAAGTGAACTAACAAGTAGTACACTTTGGGGCTTGCTTCCACTCTGCGTGCCCATCCAAGTTGCGGATGAGGTAGTGGCGGCTACTTGGTTGTTCAGGGTGTTCCATGCCAAGAGGTAGGAGCAATGTGTAATGAACGCCATCACACATCAATCTTACCCTATAGTGGTCAACCATCCGAACGAAAAAGTATCGCTTACCTCTCTTCAATCGGTTTATCCGCAACTTCGTACAGGGCTCGGAAGTGGTGGAAGGAGTCAATGCGATGGAGCGAGGTTTCTTTGGTTGGTGTTTTGAACAAAACACCGAACAAATTGCACTTGCTCCGCCGCATTTTTCCCCTTTCTTTGGCCCTTTTAGGATGGTATAGGTGCAAGGAGTTCTGGATGTGTTACAGGATTTACGTAGGTTTTGAAGGCTAAGGAATTTCTGGGAAGGGCGGTGGGGTGATGGGGTCTTGGGCACCGTAGAGCGCTGAGGTGATGTTAGCAGCGTCTTGGCCAGCGTCGAAGGCTTCGCCACCGTGGACGGCATCGTGGTGGTTGCAGCAGGCTTCATGGGCGATTGAATTGGAGAGATCAGGTCCGGTGGTGGTACCCTCACATCTACGCAATCCAAACTCTCGGTGGAAGACCGCAGAATGGTGTTCTTTCCCCGCAAAGCCTGCTCCAGCATGGATGTCTTCACAGGTGCAGGGATGTTGACTGGCCTTGTAGCTTTCCTCATCACGTTCATTGTAGAAGTGTAGTAGTACTAGTAGAAGTGAATTCTAGCTCTGCAGCTGAAGGAATGAATTGTTGTAGGAACACACCTCCTTTTAAAGCAGAGAACAGGCTTGAGATTGGTTAAGAGAAGAGAACCAATCACAGACCAGATGCTCAAAAGCGCGGGAAACCATGTACCCTCTTTTGTAAACGGCCTTTTTCAAGGCTACCGTTCATTTAGTTGTACGGTATAAGATTAACGCGCAAAATAACATCAAATACTAGAGTCAGAGCCGGGTTCCGAACTTACCTCTTATTTCACCCACGCCCGCTAACTCTTCACCGACAGCGAACCACAGCCAAACACTCAAGTCAGTTACTTGCTAAATAGTTGACGGGTCATAGGTCAAAGGTCAAGGTCATTTAAAATGGTTCACTGGTGTGGGTTAAACACCAGTGGGAGAGAAGT
Organism: Stictocephala bisonia; assembly: GCA_035578905.1. NCBI lineage: Eukaryota > Metazoa > Arthropoda > Insecta > Hemiptera > Membracidae > Stictocephala > Stictocephala bisonia. Next base: position 29,851 of record JAQJVL010003946.1, read on the forward strand.
TGCCTTCCAGTCAGGCTTACTCTTCTCGCCAGATCAACACTGCCGTCACCAACAGCGTTGACCTGTATGCAGCGATCTTCTCGCCCGGGTTCTCCCCAGAGACCGCGGGCTTGTGGCTCAGGAGCGCTTGATACAGTCAGTGCCGACTGGGGCACTGGCCGGAGCAATCAGGCCGAAGCCTGACAGACCTCGCGAGGCTGGCGCAAGCGTCAAGCCCCTATGCTGCGATCTTCTCGCTCGGTCTCAGGCCTGAGACGCGAGCTTGTTGTTCACCATCTCCCTGAGTCCCCGCAGGTCTCGAACAGAAAACGGTCAGTGTCGACTAGGACGCTGACCGGAGGAATTGAGCCGAAGCCTGACATTCTCGCGAGGCTGACACAAGTGCCAAGCCCCTATGCTGCGATCTTCTCGCTCGGTCTCAGGCCTGAGACGCGAGCTTGTAGTTCTCGCCAGGGTTTGTTGGTGGCCTTGAAAAAGGCCGTTTTTAACCAGTGTCGACTGGGACACTGGGTGAAGAGTCAGTTTGTTGGTGGCCTTGAAAAAGGCCGTTTTTTAACCAGTGTCGACTGGGACACTGGGTGAGCAGTCAGGCCGAAGCCCGACAGCCCTCGCGAGGCTGGTGCAAGCACCAAGCCTCTATGCAGCGATCTTCTCGCCCGAGTTCTCTCCAGAGACCAAGGGCTTGTGGCTCAGGAGCGCTTGATACAGTCAGTGCCGACTGGGGCACTGGCCGGCGCAATCAGGCCGAAGCCTGACAGACCTCGCGAAGCTGGCGCAAGCGCCAAGCCCCTATGCTACGATCTTCTCGCTCGGTCTCAGGCCTGAGACGCGAGCTTGCAGTTCACCGCCACGCTGGTTTCTCCATCTGCCGCAGACTCTCTTCCACTCCAGGCCAGGAGTGATCCGAAGCTGGATCTCGAACAGAATACGGTCAGTGCCGCCTAGGAGTTTGGGACGCAGCCCGGTCTCGACTAGGCCGCCCTAGGAGTTTGACCGGAGGAATTTGGGACGCAGCCCGGTTTCCTCGACGGTCGCTCTCGGCTAAGGCGCTGACCGGAGGAATTGGGCCGTAGCCCGACATCCTCGCGAGGCTGGCGCAAGCGCCAAGCCCCTATGATGCGATCTTCTCGCTCGGTCTCAGGCCTGAGACGCGAGCTTGTAGTTCTGCGCCACGCAGACTCTCTTCCACTCCAGGACGCCACGCTGGGTTCTTCATCTGCCGCAGACTCTCTTCCCCTCCAAGCCAGGACTGATCCCGTGCTGGCCCCAAAGGGCGTCGATACAAACTGAACGTTTTGTGCTGCTTATATAGGACACGGTAGCAAAATACCGCTCTCTGATTGGTCTATTAGTGGACGCTCTTATTCGACCGATGGCGTTGCTCCACGGGTCTCTCGGATCAACAAAACTGAGGTCGTTGTTTAAACTACATTCTACACTTCGGCTATGAACCAGGACAACACCGTGAGCTCCTCCACAGGAGAAGTTGGCGAGAACAATTGGCCGGCTGGGGAATTGCCTCTGCAGAACTCGGAGGTAGGCAGTAGCGGCCAGCCTGCGGACAAGACGGACTGGTTCGAGTGGCTCCGTTATGAAAAGAAGGAGACGGACATTGGCTGGTGTTGGAGGTGGAATCCACAGCAAGACCAGTCAGCCGACGATGATGTAGAGACATCAGAGTACGAGGAAAGCGAAGCGGAGGAGGAACAACACTAAGTATACTTGGTGTTAAAACGGCCTTTTTAAAGGCCACCAAATTTACATTCGTTACACGGTACTGTGTCTCGGGTAAAACCAAATTCTCTGCCTTACGTGTTTTAGGCTAAACATTTCTGTATTTTTGGCGGGCAAGCGTCGAGATTTGTGATCAGGCTAAATTTTTACGCATATGTTGCTTCAGGGTCGCTACTCGGGCAAAACGAAATTCTTTGCCTGACGTGTTTAGGCTAAACATTTCTGTATTTTTGGCGGACTAGCACCGAGATTTGTGATCAGGCTAAATTTTTCGCATATGTTGCTTCAGGCCCGCTACTCGGGGCAAAACCAAATTCTTTGCCTTACGTGTTTTAGGCTAAACATTTCTGTATTTTGACGGCAAGCGCTGGGATTTGTGATCAAGCTAAATTTTTCGCTTATGTTGCTTCAGGCCCGCTAACAGCTCCAATATATTGTCCCAGGTCCGCTAAGTCTTTAACGAACGATGACAATATTTTCCCCGCGAACTCTCGGCCAAACACTCGAGTCTGACCCGAGGTTTGTAAAGCGGCCTTTTTCAAGACAACCGTGTATTGTTAAGCTTACTCAAGCTTATGTATGAGTAAGCTACGTTACGGACTAGTACGGAGGGGAACGGAACTCTAAACCCGGGCATCGAAAACCTTCCAGACGGCTTGAATCTCAGACCGTTCTCTGTGCGGTAGTTGACCACCGAGCTCTGTGATTGGTCCGCGCACAACGCTCTGTGATTGGCGCGCACGGATAACACACAATTCTTACATTAGGCGGTCATTTGCCTCCTTGTGTATACGACGGCGGCGGGTTCTACAGGCGGCTGAAGAGGATCCATGGCCTGGGAAGGAGTCCTGAGGAGCGGAGGTTGCAGCCACGGCTACAGGCAGCTGAAGCGAAGGTTGCAGCCGATGGGAGAGGGACTGACAGCGGACCCGACAAGCGGTTCTAGCCATGCAGAGCCGGTGAGAACTTCAGGCATCGATGGAAGAGGCAGCTGATGGGGAGAGAAACTGGCGGCAACCGCAACCGAGCGGTGAAGACTTGAGGGCTTTGGTCGAGGTCTAGCTCCCCGACGGGCCCAGCGCGGATCTAGGCGGGAGTGTTACGCCTTACCGGCGGCTTTGCTTCTCGCTTAGCCCCGTGTCGAGTCCTCCGCGGAGGCAGACCCAAAACGGCCTTTTCAAGGCCACCATTTCATTTGTTTCATTACATTCGAAAACGGCCTTTTTCAAGGCCACCATTTCATTTGTTTCAATATATTCGGAAACGGCTTTTTTCAAGACCACCATTTCGTTACATTTGTCTACAATCATTTCTTTATATCGCTTACTTTATATCGATAGTCAACCTACTCAATTATATGACAGTTAAATACAATTCCCAAGGTGGTGAAATATTCACCCATGACGATCGGAATTGGCTGGAAGGTGTTGTCCGTTTGGACGTAACACCTAGCGATATAGACTTGGTAAGAGCATGGACTCTAACCTAAATGTACATATGTATATTGTAAATACTTTGTTATGTTTTTTGTTTGTTAATAAATAATAAACATTTTTTTTATGTTAACAGCATAGAGTTTGTTGATAAATCCAAAACACTTATAGTTGAAAACCATATGCTAATGGCATCCTTTGACATCGTTAATCTATTCACAAATGTACCTGTAAATACTACATTAGAAATAGTCAGAACTAACCTCTCATTGAACTCTAATCTGTTCACTAATTTTGTCAATGAATTAATGAATTTACTTGAAATTGTCTTACAACAAAACTATTTCGAATTTGACGGTAAATTCTACAAACAAAATGATGGCCTAGCCATGGGCTCTCCACTATCTAGCATTATATCTGAGATTTATTTGAACCATATCGAATCAACCCACATTTTCTCCAACAAAAACAAATATGCTTCAAAAATTATGACTTACTTCCGTTACGTCGATGATACTTTTTTAATCTTTAAAGGAAATAAAAAGCAGTTAGAATTTTTAAAAAACTATTTAAATAGTATTCACGACAACCTAAAATTCACCCTGGAAACCGAAGAGAATAATAGCATAAATTTCTTAGACACTACTATAACAAAACAATCTGGAAAACTTAGTTACAAAATCTACAGAAAACCGACTACAACAGACCACACTTTCCACCAAACACCATACCATCCCAATAGCCACAAAATGTCTGCCTACAATAGCATGATACATAGAATGTTATCTATGCCTTTAACACAAGCTGATTATAAAAATGAAGTAAACATAATAAAATTCATCGCCATACAAAATGGATTTAACTGTTCTATAGTTGATAAAATCATATGCAAGTTTAAAAATAAATCACAACATAAAAAAGTCTTACAAGAACCAATTGAAAGAAAGAACTTTGTTTCTACCGAGTATAACAGTGGACTAGAACACATTTTAAAACGTGAACTGATACAGAATGGCATAACCTTATCCTACAGAACCTCTAACAAATTGGGCTATAGACTAAATAGTAAAACCAAACCTAGCACATTACCAAAAAGTACAGCTACTGGGACTTATCGATTAAACTGCTCAGATTGTCCAAAATATTACATAGGCCAGACTGGCAGATCATTTAAAAAACGCTTTTCCGAACACCTACCTAAACCAAAACTCACTCAACAAAAATCCAAATTCGCCCAGCACCTGATAGATTCCAATCACAAAGTAGATCATTTTGATACAAACACAGAAATTCTACATATATGTAAAAAAGGTTTCATGTTGGACACTCTTGAAGAGTTCGAAATCTACAAAGCCACGAAAAGAGACCCCAATAACATGTTGAATGAGAAATTATTGTATGGCTCAAATAAACTTTTCAATATAGTCCTTCAGCTTCAAGAAGATAACAAAATTAATAATACTGATCAGGACCAAACAACTGACTCCAGGAACGGTGTAGGCTAATCAACATGTGAAATCAATTCAGTGTCAAGTACCAGCTGATAAACAATGTTTTATATATACATTACAATCTCATTTAAATGTTACTAATTGTGTTTTAATATTTTTATTCTTTGAAGACATCGTTTTTATGAAGATTTAACGTTCTTAAGTTTTGAAAATGACTATTTTATAGTCGAAACTATAGTAAACTATATTACTATAATAGGAATTGAAGACATTAAGGTACGTAACCTATTAATTCAAATACCAATTCCAGAAGGCTAATTATGAATAAACTATAATATAGTTTATCATTCTTAATTTATAATTCTCTTCATTTACAATTAAAATGTGACTTTATTATGTGTAATAACTATATATACAACTTAAAATATTATTATCACATGTTTATGATGAATTAAAACTCTATATATTAATAGGAAACGGTTTGTTCAATATGTGCCGCCAGAACATATGTTTTATTTCTAATTTAATATTTTGAAAGTGAACCTAGCCATTTGTAAAAGGTCTACTTACAAGATGCCAAACTTCAACGTAAGTAATCATTATATTTTCAATTTATTACCGGTATTTTATAATTTCAGATAGAAATACTAAACTATTAGTCTTTAATAATCTTTTAATTGTGCGGTTATTAACAGTACAACTTCTAATGTATTGTTTATTTTTTAAAAACTTATATTTAAAAATGTTGCATAGCAGTATAATCATCCATGTATTATACAACTGGAAGTTGAAATTTGAATGTAACATTATTATGATTTATTCAATCTAATATTGATTGCAAATATTTTCAATATATAATTGTACATTATTATTGTACATTATCGAATAATATTATATTGATTTTACTAAAATATTTAGGTTTGAAGCTTTTATTAATGTCGTTTTAATGTAATCCGCTTCATTGTAGCACATACCATAGTTAGATATACATGTTTTATGAAAGAATTACCCATATATTTCTGTTTTAAAATGTTAAAAACTGACATTTGCTTTTCTATTATTGTTTTTAAAATATAAATATTGAAACAGTACAACTGTCAAAATCATATGTTATCGAAAATTTAATTTAAATTCCCAATTTAATTATATATATATTACAAATTAAAGTTAATGTATTATTGTGGTTATAAAAAACAGTCGAATACGTTTAGTATTGAATTGTATAATCGGTAATAATTTCATTTTAGAAATGTCAATATCATATGTAAATTTAAAATGTTCAGTTAAATTCCCACAATTATTATACATATTACTACCAGCATGGGAATATATTGTTTTATAAAATAATGTAATAAATTGATTAAAAAATTATATCATCAATATATTTGAAACATTAATAAATGACAAAGTTATAGGTAAGTATTGTGATTTCATTTAAATTCCCACAATCTTTAGATAAATAATTACCAACATGGTACGATATTGTTTTGTTTACTATTTTAATAACTTCAACAGTTTGTTTTATTCTGAATAAATATTGGACAAGTATAAATGTCAAAATAATATGTTATAGTAAAATATCAATTAAATGCCTAAAATAAATTTACATATTGAGACCCCAAAGCTGGGAAGCGTGCCAACTGGGGGATGGCTCAAAACGAGTAAAGCGATGGGATCACGGGTGGCAGTTGGAGGGTCAAAATAAAACTCGGCAGCTGAGCAAAACTAATTTTTATTATCAAGAAAGCAAAAAAGATATTAATCCGACTTGGCAGAAGGCCACAATATAAATTCTCACTTAAATACAACTATATGGCCTATCTGCAGTTTTGCCCGAGACACCCAAAACGTAAGACAATTTATTAAAGATTTATAAATGAACATTTAGAAACAAATTTAGATAACCCCAATTAAGCCGGCAATTTAGCCCACATCCCATAATTCCACCGGGCCAGGGAGTAAGCCGGAATCCCTGGGCAGCTCCGAATTAGAAGTTAATTCAAAGAACAACAACCCCCTTTTGGTGAGATTAAAAATTAAACAATTTAAAAAAAATATTACACGGTACCGTTTTAGTAAAAAGTCACTTCACGACCTCCATAATACAATGAACAAAAATATAAATAACAATCACTAGGCCTAAACATATAAATAAATAACATAACTTAACCATAGGGACCTAACAACTATAAAATCTAAAAAGATATAACAACAAATAAAACTAATTAATTAATAACAAGAAATATAAATATAAATAAATATTAACACCCAAAAAGTTCTTTTTGTATTTCAAGTTTTTTTTTTTTTTTAATAAAAAAAATATATAAGTCCCCAATGGCTGTTTTATAAAATCACTGTCCCAGTCTTAGGCCTAGGTCACATCAACAGTTCCACCAACATTTTTTTCTTCTTTTATAAATATTTCACTTCCAATCAAAACCCCTCAGCTCAGCCGCCGGGAAACAAAAGGAACACACTGACCTGAGGACTGAAGAAAATGCCCCGAGAAGTAGGAGAGGGCAGCTGAGGTGCAGAGCTCGCTCTATCACATGGTCCCCAGGCCAGGCTCGCAGTGGTAGAATGGTAGACCATCCCCGGACGGCAGGCCTGAGGGCTGAAACGTCCCAGCTCAAGGACCCTGGACTGCAAGGCCAAACACCTCAGCACATTAAGAACAGTCCAGCCACAACAACAAAAATACTACACATAACCACTAAATATAAGGGTGCATGATTTAACAAACTAACTGAGCATGAAGAGCCAACAAGACAGTGAAAGATCAACTTTAGGCTATGAATAATTATGTTGGAAACTCAGATTTAAGATAAATTAAAAATTAACAGATTATAAAAGAATTAATTACGTATATGGAACTAAAAATGACAAACGGAGAACTAGGCTATTGAAACAGGAGAAATATGTTATAAAATGAAAATCAAACGGTACAGCTAGGCTAGGCTATTGGCAAAGAACAAAAACTATGATATATCGGTAACTCCAACTAAAAAAGGTTCAACCAAACATTATACAGAACTACTATTAATTATAAAGCCAGGTATAAAAAGCAATTAATGCTAAAAATGTAACATTGAGCACGTGGCTGGAACCTAGGTTAACACATCTAGACAAAGAATATAAATTTCACAAAACTCTGAAAACACAAGTAAGCCCGTTGAAAATTATTTAAACAAAAGTATTTTCACCAAAAGGGTGATTAGATATTAAAACTTACAAAATGAACACTTACGTTTTAGTGTGTTTTAGCCTCGCATCTTGTGACTAACGGCTGCTGCAAACCAACTCGAACTACCAGAACAATCTAGACGGCCAACCTGACAACCCGAGCTGGAACACGGAACGAAACGGATCGAAGCCAACGGCCACCAAAGTACGCAAAACGCAGGACACGAGCGATCTCAGGCAGCCTGGCAGACAACGACGAAAAAAAAACTGTACCGGTCCAAAGACCCGGTACAACCTCCCCCTGCAAAACTCAACACACCCAGGCAGGGGAGAAAACTCGGTACCTCAGGGAACCAAACAGAAGACGAAGAAGAAACCTCCGAAGAGTGGTGTTCCAAGGACGCCAAAGAGAATCTAAGAGGGGAAACCCCTCGAACAGGGAGCGAACTACCCTGACTGTCGGGCCCGACAAGAAAAGAGAGAAAAAGACTCTCTCAGAACAGCCACCTAGGGCGCAGAGGTGATCAATCTCTTTGCCCCAAGAAACCCCCAGGAACACCAACTCCTGGACCAACCGTTCCCCGGAAAGCCTTAAGCTGGGACACATGGGCTTTCCTGAACACCCTGCCTGACTGGGGATCAACCAGCAGAGCAGTCACCGGTGACAAAAACCTGTCGATGCGGTGGGGACCAGACCACCGATAGCACAACTTTGCAGCTCTTCGTTCCGCGGCCGAACTGACCGGGTGAGCCTGACAAAGCACCAGATCTCCAACCTGAAAAGGGTTAGGAGTACGACCCTTATCATACCTCCTCCTTACTCTCTCTCTAGCACGTAGCAGGTTGCGCCGAGCAGCCCGCCACGTGGACACTACGTCAGTGGCACCTGGCGTAGGTAGAAGATCCTCTAGCCTCCACAAGTTGGACAAAGGGTTGTTAGGAGGGTAGCCATGTAGAATTTCGAAGGGAGTGGCATTGTGACTCTCATGCTTGGAAGAATTGAAAGCAAGCTGGAGCCAAGAGAGACTCTCATCCCAGGTGTTCTGCTTCTCAGCATGGAAGGTAATAAGGGCAGACCGAAGATTGCGGTTGAACCGCTCTGCATGAGAAGGCTGTGGGTAATAAGGAGAGGTAGTCACATGCCTGATACAATTGCCAAAACAGAACCTACGAAACTCGTGTGATGTAAACTGGCTACCGTTGTCGGACACAAGAGTGGAAGGCACACCAAAGTGCTGGAAGAGTTGGGACTGGAGAGCACGGATGGTGAGCTTAGCTGTGGCACTCCGAAGTGGGAAAAGCCAAACGAACTTCGAGAAAGCATCCACACAAACAAGTAGGTAGGAGCTACCTGACTTGCTACGGGGAAAAGGACCCACGTAGTCGATGAACACCTTCTCAAAAGGACGCTCGGCCACCTCAGAAGATAACAACCCTAACTTAGCATTCTGACTAGGCTTGCTGAGAGAGCACAGGTGACAAGCCCGCACTCTGCCCGCAACATCCCGGTCCATGCCCTTCCAGATGAAGTACCTACGAATCTTAGCGATGGTCTTATGAATGCCAAGATGACCGCCCACAAGAGAAGAGTGATAATACTGAAAGACCATCGGTACTAGATGACTAGGCAGCACTACACTGGGTTCACCCCTCTGTCGAGGACGGCAACAGAGTACCCCTTTGGACAGAAAATAGGGAGGGTGGGCACCTCCCTCTTGAAGCTCACCTAAGATGACTGACAGCTCAGGATCTTTCTGCTGATGGGACAGTAGGTCGTCAAAAGCCAGAGGAAAATCCAGAAGAACAGCACCACACTGAGCAACAGCCTCAGTCGGTGGATCACTGGGTTCGTGGTACATGCGGGAAAGAGCATCCGCGATGACATTCTGGGTACCCCTAAGATGTTGAACTCGGAACTTAAAGGCAGAAATTTTGACCACCCAGCGACCAATTTTCCCAAGCTGTCTGGGATGGGCAAGAAGCCAAGACAGTGCCTGATTGTCCGTCTCAGCAAGAACTCAGCGTGTTCCAAGAAACGCCGAAACTTGTCCGTACCAAAGACAACAGCCAGACACTCTAACTCATAGATGGAAGAAGCTTTCTTTTCCTGGTGAGACAACGTCCTCGAAGCAAAAGCGATGGGCTGCCTGACCCCATCAAACTCCTGAGAAAGAACAGCAGCAATGGCGGAGGAGGAGGCATCAGTCTGAAGAATGAATTCTCTGCTGAAATCAGGCATACGCAGGACAGGAGGTTGCATGATAGCCTCCTTGAGAGCATCAAAGGCAGTCTGCTGAGCTTGGCCCCACACAAAAGGGACACCTTTCTTCCGCAACTCGTTCAACGGGGCAGCAAGCTCGGCCACGTTAGGGATGAAGCGACGGTAAAAATTCACCATCCCCACAAAACGGGCAATCCCCTTGGCATCTCTGGGAGGAGGAAAATCCCGAATGCCCTGGGTCCTCGCAGGATCTATGCAGACGCCTCGAGAAGAGATAAGATGACCCAGAAAAGAAATCTCAGGACGAGCAAAAGTGACTTTCTCTGGATTGACGGTAAGGCCAGCTGATTTAAGGCGACTAAGAACTTCCTCCAGATGTTGCATGTGTTCCCCGAAAGTCTCACTGTAGACAAGAAGGTCGTCCAGGTAATTGAAGACAAACTTGAACTTCACATCATGGAAGATGGAATCAAGCAGACGAGTAAGAGTCTGGGCACCTACAGCAAGACCCATAGGAACCCTAGTGAACTGGTAAAGATTCCAGGGAACACAGAAGCTAGTCATAGGCCGTGATTCCTTCTTCAATGGAATCTGATGGTAGGCCTGGTTCAAATCAAACACACTGAAAAACTTAGCCTTACCGAACCAATCAAACGCAGAATGCAAATCAGGCAGAGGTACCGAGTCAATAGCGACCTTAGCGTTGAGCCTCCGATAATCCATCACAAGCCTAGACTTACCATTAGGCTTGGGCACAAGAAAAGCTGGACTGGCATAAGCGGAACGAGACGGTTCAATCACACCCTTGCTCAGAAGATCTTCAATCATAGCCCTCATAACCTCCATCTTTGGGGGAGCAAGTTTGTATGGATGACTTCTTACTGGCTGAGAATCGGTGAGGTGGATCTCATACTCCAGAAGAGAAGTGACCCCAAGCTCCGGCGTAAGCACATCAGGAAACCGCAAACACAGCCTCCTAATGGCCTCCGCCTGCTCAGGGGGGAGATGACCAACCGGATCCACCTTGGGTTGTTCGGGCTCACAACCCACCTCTCTGACTGCAGGAGGGCAGTCAGAATCACCTACTAGAGGCACCAAAACTCGCCGATTGAACCTGAAAAACATCTGGCGCTTCTGGAGGTCAAGCACCATACCACTTTTAGAGATAAAGTCTGCCCCTAGGATACAAGAAACCGCCAGGTCCTGGGCAACAAGAAAACCCCACCTCCAGGAAATTCCTTCAATTTTAAAATGTAATGACGCCTTAAGAAGTATGGGTAGAGGAGTTTGGGATGCCGTCCAGCATGTAATAGAAGAAGACTCGGTGTGCCTGACAAGTCCTAAGGCGTCAAGGGACTCAAAAAGAGAAAGGCTGATGATACTGCATGCCGAACCAGAATCAAGAAGGGCTCGACACACCGTACCACCAAAAGAAACAAAAACGCCAGGACACACCGAGGTGACCGCACTAAGTCCCAGGGAAGCCATGCCAGCAAGGCCCGAAAAATCCCCGACACTCCTGCTAAGGGCACGTGTCAAAGGCAAATGGCCACGGTCACTCGCAACAACGCGGGGAGCTACTGTGGAGGCAACCCCCCGCGCTGAGCGTTTCCCGCCCCACGACCTCGAGCACGTGGACAGTCACGACGAATGTGACCAGGTTGGCCACAAGCAAAACACACAACCGGAGGCCGAGAACCACGACCCTCCACTGGCTGACTCACACCTAAAGACATAGCCGGTCGACGGGTGGGGAGAGCACGATGACTCTCAGAATCCCTCCCTTGCTGGTCTGAGAACTGCACGCTGCGCGAAACAATGCACAGCTGATGCAGCTCCCGAAAAGTCGAAGGCACACCAGCAAAAACTAATCTGCACCGTTCCTCAGGAGAAATGCCATCCAGGATGACACGAACGGTGTCAGCTTCCGAAAGTGTGAGGCGCAACGCTTGACGAGCTTCCTTGACTGAAGAGACATAGGCTGCCAGAGACTCGCCCCTACCCTGCGACCGATAAAATCTGTCCATGACCATCCTCTCCCTGAGTCGAATGGGAAGAAACGACGAAAGTAACTCTCGATGGAACGAGTCCACCGAGGCATCACTGGCCAAGACAGAACTCAGCAACTCCCCAACGGGACCTCTACAATAAGGGAAAATCAGACGAAGCAAGTCCCCAGCCTGCATGCCGGGCATCTCACTAAGTCTGAGAAAGGCCACAAGAAATTTAAGAAGCTCCTCAGGATCCATCCCATCAATCACAGGGAGATTCTGGATCATGGGCGTGAAAGGGTTAGGTAGCTTGTGGTAGCTCAGCTGCAGAAGAGCAGGCGAACACAAAGAAGCAGAAGGAACGGCAGCTGGAGCCGAACCACAAGCAACCTCAACAGAAACGCCTGCAGGCTCAGAAGGAGCCTCAGGCACAGTGAGAGCCGTTGTCTCAGCCTGCGGCCTCGAAACGTTAGGCGACAGCAAGAAATTAGGCCGCTGACCCAGACCCGTAGGAGTCGTGGAACCGGAGAGTGCCTGAAAAATCTCCTCAAGCCTCGACACACTCTCCAAGATCCACGCCCTATCCGACGGCTCCAACCCCGGTGCCCGGTTGACCAGCCTAAAACGGGCAAGCAGATGCCCCAAACGTGCAAGGCGGCAGGCCCGGTCACGACCCACTGGAGGTTCAAACTGCAGATCTTCCAAAACCCCTTCCCAATCTTCCACCTTGCGTTTACAAACAGACAACTCAACACCAACCTCCAGTAGATCAGACAAATCCACCGCCGTACCCGCGGACAACTGCTCCCGCAGCAACCTCCGGAGATTCAGAACATCACCCTCCGGAGTCACACCACGCGACCTCAACTCAAATATCAACTCCTCCTTGACTAGGAGGGCAACATTCTGCAGATAGGCCATCTCGAACGCAACAAATCTCAACAATATACACAAAAAAACGACAACTCCAGGGTCCAAGACGAACAAAACCCTCAGCCTACCGAGCCACCGCCGACCACTCCAATCCACCCATGAAACCCATTCAAAACAGTAACCAAGCGGATTGCCTAGTTTTTTTTTTTTTTTTTTTTTTTTTTTTTTTTTTTTTTTTTTTTTGAATAAAAGTTAAATTATTTATTTGGGTTTTCTAATTGTTTTTTGTTTTTAAATAATTATTTATTTGTTTCCTTTTTTTTTATGTTAGACCAAGACACCTTTGACGGTAGGTCGGCCAACCATGACCTACTAACAGACCAACACCCACCGTCAACAACCAAGAAAGATTTTTTTTTTTTTTTCTAGGCAACCACGCTCTGCTACCAATTGAGACCCATCCCCCCACCAAAGCTGGGAAGCGTGCCAACTGGGGGATGGCTCAAAACGAGTAAAGCGATGGGATCACGGGTGGCAGTTGGAGGGTCAAAATAACACTCGGCAGCCGAGCAAAACTAATTTATTTCAAGAAAACATCATTTAATCAAAAACGGCAGAAGGCCACAATATAAAATAGGCAGAAGGCCACAATATTAATTCGTACTTAAATAAATAACAATAAACACTGAAATTAACCAGATAATACACAAAAGCTACAAAAACAACAAACTCTACAAATACCAAAATTAACAATTAACAAACTGTATGGCCTATCTGCAGTTTTGCCCGAGACACCCAAAACGTAAGACAATTTACTAACCATTTAAAAGTGAACATTTTTAGCACAATTTTGATAACCCCAAATAAACCCGGCAATTTAGCCCACAGCCCATAATTCCACCGGGCCAGGGAGTAAGCCGGAATCCCTGGGCAGCTCCGAATTAAAAGTTAATTCAAAGAACAACAATCCCCTTTTGGTGAGTTTAAAAATTAAACAATTTAAAAAAAAATATAACACGGTACCGTTCGAGTAAAAATGCACTGCAAGACATCTATAATACAATGAACAAAAATATAAATAACAATCACTAGGCCTAAACATATAAATAAATAACATAACTTAACCATAGGGACCTAACAACTATAAAATCTAAAAAGATATAACAACAAATAAAACTAATTAATTAATAACAAGAAATATAAATATAAATAAATATTAACACCCAAAAAGTTCTTTTTGTATTTCAAGTTTTTCTTTTTCTTTAATAAAAAAATATATAAGTCCCCAATGGCTGTTTTATAAAATCACTGTCCCAGTCTTAGGCCTAGGTCACATCAACAGTTCCACCAACATTTTTTTCTTCTTTTATAAATATTACACTTCCATCAAAACCCCTCAGCTCAGCCACCGGGAAACAAAAGGAACACACTGACCTGAGGACTGAAGAAAATTGCCCCGAGAAGTAGAGAGGGCAGTGAGGTGCAGAGCTCGCTCAATCACATGGTCCCCAGGCCAGGTTCGCAGTGGTAGAATGGTAGACCATCCCCGGACGGCAGGCCGAGGGCTGAACGTCCCACTCAAGGACCCTGGACTGCAAGCCAAACACCTCAGCACATTAAAAACAGTCCAGCCACAACAACAAAAATACTACACATAACCACTAAATATAAGGGTGCATGATTTAACAAAACTGAGCATGAAGAGCCAACAAGACAGTGAAAGATCAACTTTAGGCTATGAATAATTATGTTGGAAACTCAGATTTAAGATAAATTACAAATTAACAGATTATAAAAGAATTAATTACGTATATGGAACTAAAAATGACAAACGGAGAACTAGGCTATTGAAACAGGAGAAATATGTTATAAAATGAAAATCAAACGGTACAGCTAGGCTAGGCTATTGGCAAAGAACAAAAACTATGATATATCGGTAACTCCAACTAAAAAAGGTTCAACCAAACATTATACAGAACTACTATTAATTATAAAGCCAGGTATAAAAAGCAATTAATGCTAAAAATGTAACATTGAGCACGTGGCTGGAACCTAGGTTAACACATCTAGACAAAGAATATAAATTTCACAAAACTCTGAAAACACAAGTAAGCCCGTTGAAAATTATTTAAACAAAAGTATTTTCACCAAAAGGGTGATTAGATATTAAAACTTACAAAATGAACACTTACGTTTTAGTGTGTTTTAGCCTCGCATCTTGTGACTAACGGCTGCTGCAAACCAACTCGAACTACCAGAACAATCTAGACGGCCAACCTGACAACCCGAGCTGGAACACGGAACGAAACGGATCGAAGCCAACGGCCACCAAAGTACGCAAAACGCAGGACACGAGCGATCTCAGGCAGCCTGGCAGACAACGACGAAAAAAAAACTGTACCGGTCCAAAGACCCGGTACAATATAACCGACCCATATGGTATTATAAAGTATCATAAAATATTCTAATAATTTCTTTATAATATTGTACAATTAGTAAATATTAGTACGTTATTAACTTAATAATTATAAGTTTATTTACAAATTTTATTTAAATTCCCGCAATAATTATACATATACTCATCACATTGTAATACTATGTGTTTTTATATACTCTAATAGGTTAATAAATAACTATACAATTAATAAACAATCTTACATTAAACTTTGAATAATAATAATTAAATACAAAAATTTCACTTAAATTCCCACAAATAATTTACATATAACCACCGACATGTGACAATATTGTTTTTTAATAAATAGTCTTATTTGTTTAACAGTAATGATATAATCCACAACAAATTAAAAACTATAATTAATATTTATTTTTTTAAATTTATTTTATACTTTCTAATTAACATGAATTTTTAAACAGCTTGATCTTGTACGAGCAGCCTCATTTTCGGAGAAAAATGATGCATTGTGGAAAGTATTTATAGAGGAATTGGAAGAACTATTAAATAAAGATTGGCCTGCTCCTCATATTATCGTTGTTTATTATTTTGGTAAGTATAATAATTTTATTTTTTTATTTTTTTAATAAATAATTAAGTAAATGTCTGTCTTTTATGAGATGTGATTATTTTTTTATTTTTAATTTACTTTAGTTAATTTTGAAGTTTCATTTGATATTTTTTTAAATTATAAATGCATGTTTCATTCATATAAATTTGAAAATTATTATGAACCGTGTAAATTGATGGTAAAAGTATAAATAAATGGCTTAATAAATTGTTGAATAGTTTTATTACATTTTATTATTAAGATGTACAAAATCATTTATAAGATAATTTCAATTAGTTTTTTGGATTGGTAAAAACTTATTTAAATCTATTTCAAATATAAAACTTAATTAAAAATATTTTAAATTTATTTTTCAATTATTAGTTTAATGAATAAATAATAATCATTTTATAAACCTATTAGGTAATAGTTATTATAAATAATCATATAATAAGAAATGAAAATAAGATATTACAATTAAGATATTAAGATATTAAATGTTATAAATAATATTTTATTAAAAATTTGTAAATTAATAATTTTACAAATACATGTTTATAATTATGTAAGTCCACATTTAAATTCTACTAATATTAATAATTGTTAAAAAATATTCATTATTAATAATATTTTTTTAATTACTATAATATACAACATATTATATGTATACATACAATTGCTAACGTTTAAAATATAGTTAATATTTAAATAATTTTTTTTAAATATTTATATTACAAATTATTACATAAACTTTGGTTTTTCAGTGAAAAATGAATATGATGCTACGAAAACAATTAATGATGTAGAGGAAATTCTCCAAACTTTTCCTATAGATGTAAGTAAATATATATTATTATTAAATAATATACTTTGAACATATTAACAATTTATTACTAATATTTTTTTTAAATTAACATAATACGTTTTGGTACACATACAGTACAAGTAAACGTCACACAAATCAAATGTATTACAATATAGCACAAAATGAAGAAATATATTACAATACAAGTACAAAATGTACAAATATTATTGTGATCGATTTTGATGAACCACGCTTACCTTCCTCAGACCAGAGTGATTCACAAAAGAATGGACAATGGTGTTCAACAACTCAATTTATAGGCCTGTGATCACGTTGTTCCATTGGCTGAAATCGTCAAAATGGCTGCTGCTGTGATAAGCATTGCTTATTAAAGTGCATATCGACAAAAGTACTATGAACTTTGATTGTAACATTCCTGTAAATGATTGCTAAATTTCGTTGACAGGCATTTACAAATAGTTTTTCAATTAGCATAAAACATGTTGGTACATATACAGTACAAGTAAACGTTACACAACACAAATTTATCATCATATAAGCACAAAATGAACAAATATATAACAATACAAGTAGAAAATGTACAAATATTATTGTGATCGATTTCGATGATAGTCCATTGAAATGTTACATTTTTTAGGCCTCACCTTGCGTTTTTTTGAGGCCGCAATTTTATTTTTTTGATGTGTAGGGGGGGTAAGTGTAAAGCTAAAATCAAGTTTGTGGGGTCGTCACCCTTGTCCCACGGCCGCCATCTTGAAAATAGGGGTTGAAACGGTTTTTACGATATATCTCTTAAACTATTTATCTGATAAAAAAATTTGTTAACGTTTTTTGTTGCTAATTAAATTCTCTATAACTTTATTCCAGTAACTTTTTGTCGTAAAACTATAAATAAAAAAGTTATAATAAGTGAAAATGTTCAGAAATTCGAGAAAAAAATTTATATATTTCGATATAACTTTTTTTTATCATTTTACGAAAAAACGATATCAGACCATTTTTGTAGATCGTTTTTTAAGGAACAACTTTTATAAGCAACATTTTTTCATTTAGTCAATAGCTAAGGTTTTACAGCGCTCCGAAGTGAGTACTATTTTTCAGTACTCTTAACTATACATATTGTATACATGGGTACTAATAATGTGTCATCAGTTATTTATTTATTTTTTTTATTTTGTTATTATAATTCTTTTAATTAGTAATTTTGCAATGTTATTAATAATTAATTATTGACTCTTTTCCACACCATTACAGAATTTTACAATTATTGATTTTTTAAATAATTTTAAATGTGACGGCCGTTACCGAGAATGCTGTCCAGGTAGAAAATACCCAAGCGACCATTAGGGAAAAAAAGAACAGCTGCTATTATTATTATCATTATTTCTAACCTCTCTTACTGTACGAATAGCTGAGAATATTGTGTTGAAGTTGTCGTTCAACTTATATCTTTTAGTTGTGCTACATATTTCTCTACGTGCGGATGTATTTTATTCTGTTTTTAATTGTGAAGACGATTTCGAATGATTTTAGACTCGATTTTAACTGCAGTGAAAACTATTCTTTTTTTATTAGCATTTAGACTTTTTAAGCGTGCTTTTTATATTATTCCATCATGAGTGATTGTTTTATTTGTAAAAAACCTTTAGGTGAAAATAAAATAAGAACTGTGAAGGCAAAAGGTGTAAAAACTTTACTAGACCGAGCTGTAGCAAAAAATGATGAGGTTAATGAACAATTTTTACGAACTGTTTCGGAAGTTACTGTACATATTGCGTGTTATTGTTATTACGTGGACAATCGAACTGATAATGTTGTTTGTCGTCGCAGCATCAGCTCCAGTAGTTTATCTTCAGTTTCAGAAGCTCCAGAGCCAGACTTTGATTTTGTGAACAATTGCTTCATCTGTGCCAAAGCGGTTCAGGATCCAAGTAATTCGCGTACAAACCGACAATCGCGGGTTTGTGTTGTACGTAATGAGAGTACAAAAACAAGTATTATGGAGCTTATAAACAGACGTTCCGATGACGTTGCAATGGACATTGCTAATCGCATAGCTAATATTCCCAGCTTAGTGGACGTTGGAGCAAAGTATCATAACAACTGCAGCAAGCAATTGTATTCCAAAAAATGGTCGGTCACAATAGAAAGGATGAACGAAAAAATAATATTGATACAGCAATGGCGGATGTTTTTGCTTACTTGCATGATAATAGTGAAGAGTGTCAATTCTTCATGACGGATTTAATGAAATCGATTACAGGAGAGTACATTCCCCAGAAGCGTACAATCATTGAACGATTGAAAGCAAAGTACAAAGATGAAATTGTATTTTTTAACGAATCCGGTCACGATTGTATAGTCTGTTTTAAAGGGTTCATTTATAAAATTATATCTAACAAACCGCCTTCTCATGAAAAAAATGATGTTCGTGAAGAGAGATTACAAATAGTTAGAGATGCAGCTGCTATTATTTTGGAAGATATTCGGTCACAGCATTACGAGACAAAGTAGTATCCACCTTCTGATAGTTTTCTGAAGGATGTTAATACTCTAATTCCCGAAACTTTATCAGTTTTATTGAAAGGAATTATTTGCCAATCAAAACGCAAGTCACTAAATGCAGCGGAAAGAAAGTGCGCATCAATTGCTCACTCTATCATTGCAGCAACTCGACCTGCTTCATTTATTTCTCCTCTGCTACTTGGAGTTGGATCTTTCTTGTATAAAAAGTATGGCTCCAGTAATCTTATTGATGTTCTTTCATCGTTAGGATTCTCCGCATCCTATAATGCCATTTCATTATTCGAAGATTCTTGTGCTTTTCGTCTGGCACGTAATATCTTACCTCATGTTTTTTTTTCAGTTTGTTTTTGACAATGCTGATTTTAATTGCAATACAATTGATGGTAAAAATACTTTCCATGCGATGGGTGGTATTCAATGCGTTACACCTTACGACAGTATCGAAACTGATACCAGTTTACCGCGAGTATCCAAAAAAAATACCAGCTTCAATTAAATCTACGCTTGGGTTAATTCCTCTTGCATCCTACTCAAAAGGCAAAACCGTCGGTCTGAGTAAAATAAATGTTTCAGTAATTGAAAGGGCCACACAATCGACCAAACAAATTATTCCTACACCTTGTGATTTTATGTGGCTGTATGGTAAATGGTCATGTACTGTGAATATCAGCGGATGGAACGGATTTATGATCGAAGCAACTGCTGAAAAATCTTTTCAAAGAAGTAGAATTATATGTTTGCCATTTATAAACGCTCCACCAACAGATTAAGACACACTTCTAACATCACTTTTGTTTTCTATTGAAAAATGTAAAGCTTCCAATCAAAATACATGCATTGTGACATTTGATCAACCGCTATATTGGAAGGCTCGAGACATTACAGCTGCTGCTGATCCTAATACCGATCTATCGAAGGTCGTAGTTCAATTAGGTGGGTTCCATTTGCTCATGTCGTTCATAGGTGCGATTGGATATATCATGTCTGGTAGTGGACTCGAAGATATCTTCAAATTAATTTATATTGAGAACTGTGTACAGCACATAATGTCTGGACATGCGTATGGTAGGGCTGTACGTGCTCATTTGCTAGTGCATTTATTAGTAACAAAAATAGTTATGGATTCAATAAAATTTACAGAAGAATAACGAGATTTTCTGGATGATAATAGTACTGATATTGATAGAACAAGAATTTTTGAAGCTATAGATAATCCCCTATTTCAACAATTAACTACCAAATTTGAGGAAGCTTTGAGTATGCTGGAAAGCAAAGGACCAACGGCAACATTATGGGTTCAATATTACAGATTGGTCACTCTTCTCAAACATTTTATAGAGGCAGAGCGCTCCGGAAATTGGTCTTTGCATCTGAAGACTATAAGAAACATGCTCCCGATTTTCCACTCAAGTGGGCATTTCTTGTATGCCAAGTCGAGTTATCTATACTTGCAAGATATGCTTAATTTTGAGAAAATAATGACTCCTGAAGAATTTCACTCTTTCACAGCTTTAGGCTATTTTACTATTAGACGAACGGATAAATTTTGGAGTGGGATCATGTCTGATCAAACTATTGAGCAGACTCTTATGAGAATGTTCAAATCATCTGGCGGATTAACGCACGGCCGTGGTATTACTGAGAGTACGCTGGCATCGTGGACCCTTGGAATGATACGTCTACAAGATGTTTGTGAGCAAATAACAGAATACTGCAACCTTTCAATGGATACTTCAGAACAACATATTGATTACCGAGATTCACGCATACAACGTGACACTGAAGATCTTGAAAAAGTCGATAATTGGTTCGCAACTCATGACTTTATCCTAGATAGCTCGGAATTAATTTGCATTGCTAACGGTATAGTTGCTTCACATAATATTAATTGTCAACGTGCCTTTGAGATAGGAGAAGATTTGATTACTAATATCACAGGATCTGATTTTAAACGGCTATCATTTCAGCGTAAAAATAAGGTTCTTCCTTTCAGCGCTATGACAAGTACTATTGAAGTTGATAAATCTCGTGTCGTCATTAATCCATTACTCTTATTTCAACGAATGTGCATTTCAAGAGAAACAGTCGGTGATGTCAAAGCATACTTCGGGTATGAATTAGCACCTTTCCCATTGTCATTATTCGCGGAGGATGGCATGAGAAAAGGAACACCATGGCAGCTGGACGGGAACACCATGCTTAAAGCTCACTACAACCTTCTGAAGCAACGTCACGTGAACCTTATTAAAGCTTCAAAGTCCAGGCAGGCAGAGCGATCTATCTTAGAAAGCCGTAACCCCGTGAGAGCGACTTGGGAGGTGATTAACAGTTGCAGGCCATCAAAGAACGGTGTCAACCATGGAGTGTGTGAGCTGGAATACGCAGGCGAGATGGTTAGGGATCCTGAACGTATCGCCTCCATTCTTAATGAATCATTTCTAAATGTTTCTGAGCGTCTACGCCAATCCTCGACGAACTCATCACACGCATGAAGGGATACTTTCTCAAATGTACCTACTATATCCAATTCTTTCTTTCTCCGTAAAATTGACTGATCAGAAACCTTCCACGCCATTAATTCTTTAAATAATAGTTATTCTAAGGACATATTTGAGATTTCGTCGTCCTTAATTAAAGAGTTTGCCATGGAGCTAGCCCCTATACTGACTAAGCTTTTCAATGTTTCTTTGTCTGAGGGAGTATTCCCTGAAGACCTAAAAATCACAAAAACTATTCCTTTGTTAAAATCAAACTCAAAAAGAACAGATCCCAATTCTTTCAGACCTATATCTATTACACCGATTTTTTCAAAGATATTACACAACAGACTTTACAACTTTTTAGAAATGAATGATATTTTGTCTTCCTGTCAGTATGGGTTCAGACCTGAGACCCATCCCCCCCACCAAAGCTGGGAAGCGTGCCAACCGGGGGATGGCTCAAAACAAGTCGAGCGATGGGATCACGGGTGGCAGTTGGAGGGTCAAAATAACACTCGGCAGCTGAGCAAAACTAATTTTATTATCGTGAAAACCAGAAAATATTAATAAATCAAAACGGCAGAAGGCCACAACATAAAAGGCAGAAGGCCACAATATAAATAGGCAGAAGGCCACAATATAAATTCTCACTTAAATAAATAAAAAAACCAAAAACCA